>JAWNNH010000618.1:600000-787487 GCA_035043045.1 Hirtodrosophila alboralis | reverse complement strand
GTAGTAAATTCGGCATTTGAGTCTACAGATGATTTAAAATCCTTAATGGGTGCTTGCAATGAGCTAGTTAAATATTTAAAGAAATCTAACCAGCAACATGTCTTTCAAACATCATTAAAAACGTACTGCACTTCGCACTGGAACTCCTTTTACGTAATGCTTAAATCTATTGCAGATAATTGGTTTTCCATTTCGAAAATATTAACAAATAATGGCCAACAAAATCGTCTATGTGATATTAATATAAATATTGTCAACTCTTTGGTAGAGCTATGCGATTATTTCGAAACCATATTCACTAGCATGCAAGGATGCAGTTTTACTACCATTTGCTTTGTACTTCCTTCCATTTGTAAATTGAAAGAATTTTGTAAAGCAGCTCATTCCGATGTTCCTGCGATAGTAAATTTCAAAAGTAAAATATTGGAATACATTGAAAGCGAATGGATAACCAATTTAAGTATTCACCACAAAGTGGCCTTGTTTTTATATCCGCCAGGTAAAAATATGAACAAATCTGATCACGATGTTATTAAACAGTTTTGTGCAGATAATATAAAAGAAAATTTTCAACATGACGTAGATCCTTCAAGTACTTCGCTTTTAAGTCCGTCACCCCCCAGATCCAAGCCCACCACATCTTTAATTATACCGACTCCAACACATTCAAACTCATCGCCAGATCGGCAAACTTCCCCAAAAATTTCAAACTATTTAAACTTCTTCTTTCCAAATTTCGTAAGCGAAAAGGATCCAGAAACTGTCCAACAAGAAGTAGATAGATATATTAGAGAGAGAATTGAAATTGGAAATGACTTTGACGCAATGACCTGGTGGAAAGGGCAAAACACTGTCTATCCACGATTGTCCAAATTTGCCGTAAGCATGCTATCAATACCTGCAAATAGTGCTGCTTCAGAGCGCGTATTTTCTATAGCCGGTAATTTAATAAATGAAAAAAAGAATTGGCTTGCTTCAAAAACAGTTGACAATATTATGTTTTTGAATTCCGTGTTAAAAATGAACTAAACTAAGTAAAGACAAATGTAATATAAGTCTTCTTTTGTAATATTTTTTTTTTATATTACGTTTCAAACTTTAATGTATATTAAATTTTAATTAATATAATTTAAACTGAAAATGAATTTTCTTATAATATATTTTTATAAAAAAAAACATTAAAAAAAACACGATCTATAGTCGTTTATTTATACATTTTTTCATGGCAGTGAATGAACTTACGACGCAGTGAGTGCTTGCATTTTTTCATGAGTTATTGACATTCATGCACGTCAATAGCGCCTATACAATTCCTGCTGTTTTAGTATCAGTGAGCTATTGTGCTATTTTAAGCATAATAATTGCGATTTGGGCTACTTAAAAATACTTTTAGTTGGTTTGCAACTACACCATCTCTAATATCAGCTGTTATTTACCAAACAAAATAAATTTTCGCTGTTAAAAACTTTCTCAAAATGTTTATTATTAAACTTAGCAGCTGCAGTTTTGTTGACATATAATTAAGTATTTAATATTTATTTACTTAAATGAAAGAATATTTTGTTCAACAACAGCACCTAACATGACACATAATCTAAGAAATTGTATTAAAAAAAGATACGAAGACGAAGGAAACGAATTATACATAATACCTGATCAGAGGACAAGCAAACATATTAAACTGGAGCAGAATTCGAGTGTAAAGGAATCAGAAAATGCGCTGATTGCGAATGATAGTATTGACATTGGACCCATAAAGATAGAGGAGGATATGATCAATGAAACTATGGAAGTGGACAGTGACGAATCTCAGCAAAGGCAGCAACCAGAAACCAAGTGAGTAATGTTGTACCACAACTTTGAGCAAAGTTTATCCTCATTTTATACATTACAGAATCTGTATAGATAAAATTCTTGAAAAAATACGCAGAAATATATACACATTGTCGACCCGACAAAAGGGAAGGAGCTATGTTTGGAACATTTTGTCTGAAATTGTTAGGGAGGATGGCACTATTTTCGAAGGATTCTTATACTGCCGGTCTTGCAACAATATTATAAAATATTCGTCAAAACAATCGTCAAATGTAACCCGACATAAGTGCTGCAAATCGCTTAAGGTGACAAAGTTGTTAAAAACTGTAACGCCAGAGGAAAAGAAAGCCGCTATAGACGCTTGTGTAGCATGGGTTACTGATGATTTCCAAACCTTTTCAGCCATGAATGGACTTGGATTTAGAAATCTTGTAAAATTTTTTATAAATATTGGAGCAAAATATGGAGAGGATATCGACATTGAAGACCTGCTGCCTGATGCAACAACGGTGTCGCAAACAACGCAAAAGATAGTGGATGAGAAAAAAAATAAAATAAAAGATGAAATAGCGGACATTGCGCATAGTGGTGGAGCAACTGCTACAATAGATTTGTGGACCGACAATTATGTGCATAGAAACTTTTTATGTGTGACTTTGCATTACGAAAAAGATTTACAACTTTACGATTTAATTTTGGGGCTAAAATCAATGGATTTCGACAGTTCAAATGCTACAAACATTGTGAACAAACTAAATACATTGTTTTGCGAGTTCGGCATAATTAATTTGGATAAAATTAAGTTTGTTACCGACAGAGACTCTAACATTTCAAAAGCATTGGAAAACAATGTCCGATTAAACTGCAGCTGTCATTTATTTGCCAATGTTTTGGAACATTCCTTTAATGAATCTTTGGAGGTAGCCACACTTGTGAAAACATGCAAAAAAATTGTTAAATATTTCAAAAAAGAAAACTTGCTGCATCAACTACAAACATCATTGAATAACCATTGCTCGACACGGTGGAACTCAAACTTCTTAATGTTAAAGACCGTTTTAGACAATTGGCGTAACATTAACGAAATCCTAAAGGAGAAGGAAGAAAGTCAACTATTGTTGCTAATAAATATATCAACGCTTCAACAATTGGTAGATTTATGCAGCGATTTCGAAGTTATATTTAAGCAACTACAACTTTGCAATTCCCCTTCGCTATGTTTTGTCGTGCCATCGATTAAAAAAATTAGACATCTATGTGGACCCAAAGCGACAGATGTACCTGCTATATTGAGCTTTAAAGAAAATATCATAAATAATGTTGATAAAATTTGGGTTCCAAATATCGGTCTGTGGCATAAAGCAGCATTTTTTTTATATCCTCCTGCGTTAAACATACAATCAAATGATCAAAGCGAAATTAAGAAATTTTGTATTTCAGAAATGAAGTTTTTGGGCGTAACACCAACATCATCTTCTGTTCCAGTTAGTCCATGTTCTCCAATTTCGGATACCGTGTCTCAATTTTCATTTGAATGCAATGGCTCAGTAGACTCAGTTGATTCAACAAATATCACAGAAAATAAGGCAAAAGGTGTTTACTTTTTTTTTCCTGAACTATTCAAGAACTCAAAATTAAATACATTGAAAACACCTACAGATGAAATAGAACGCTACTGTAAGGAACATGTAGAAATAACTGAGAACTTTAATGTATTAAAATGGTGGAAAACAAATGAAAAAACATATCCAAAACTATCTAAATTGGCACTACAAATTCACTCAATTCCGGCTAGTAGTGCAGCTGCGGATGTCAGATTTCATTTGGCTGGAAACGTAATAACTGAAAAAAGAAATCGTCTTAGTCCAAAATCTGTTAATAGCTTACTTTTTTTAAAGTCGTATTTAAAAATTTTTAAAAATTAATTAAAAATAATAATAGAAATATAAGTATTAAGTCAAAATTATTAATTCTTTAATAAAGTCAATATAAATACGGTCCTTTCTTAAACCATGTAATAACACTGTGTAAGTCGAAAAAAAGAGCCCAAATGAGGAAAAAAATTAAGTATTCTATGAAAAACTTCATAGTTACCGGTCGTATTATGGTTTAAACAATCTGACCAGTGAACATCCAAATCGGAGCACTATATCTTATTGGTGTCATAGGAACAATATTATATATCGAAACCAAACTCATCAGTTCTCGATTTTTTTATAATGTTGACAATCTGACCAAGTTTAATTACAATTTGTTTTTTGCCATGTTTTGGAATCAATTTGATGTTGTGCTATTGTATAGAAAATAAGAATTCCGACATGGGATACTTAAAAATACTTTTAGTTGAACTGCAACTACACCATCTCTAATATCAGCTGTTTTTACCAAACAAAATAAATTTTCACTGTAAATAACATTTCTTGAAATGTTAAGTTTAATATAAAGCGACTGTTTTGTTGACAAATATATAAAGTAAATAATATTTGTTTACTTAAAGATAAAAACATTTTATTCAACAACAGCGCCTAACATGACACAAAATCTGAAAAACTATATCAAAAAAGAGCACGAAGACGAAGGCTGTGAAGCCTTATACATAATACCTGACCAGAGGGTGAGCAAACATATTAAATTGGAGCAGAATTCGAACGTGCAGGAATCTGAAAATGCGCTGTTTGCAAATGATAATATTGACATTGGACCCATAAAGATAGAAGAGGATATGATCTGTGAAACTATGGAAATGGATAGTGAAGAATCTCAACAAAGGCAGCAGCCAGGAACCAAGTAAGTAATGTTATACCATAACTTTGAGCAAAGTATAATTTTTTTTATGCCTTACAGATTAACAACAAAGGTAAGATGTACAATCTGCCACTTCTAGTATCTTTGACCATACACACTATTAAATATTGCTACTGTAAGTAAGACAATATAAGATTGATGTGCAATATTGCACAACCTTTAACGCCATTTAGTTTGACCACGAAATTTGTGGCGTCAGCAAATTGCAAATACAATGGCTCCGTTTCTATTTCGTGTCAGATTTACGTGTAATTTCTTGAGCAGTGTTGTGAAATGTTGCCAGTTGCCAGTGCTTAAGATCTATTAAAATTAGCTGTGTTTTTAATAATTTAATTAAAACATAAAAATATGCTAAATTAAGTTGATAAATATGGTAAAGGTAAGTACAAATTGTTATTGGTATCCATGTACACGTATGTATTGGAAGTACCTATTGTGAAACTTTTCGTTAAGCGACTCTGCCATGTTACCATCAACTTAATTTGCTATAT
This sequence comes from Hirtodrosophila alboralis, assembly GCA_035043045.1. Taxonomy (NCBI): domain Eukaryota; kingdom Metazoa; phylum Arthropoda; class Insecta; order Diptera; family Drosophilidae; genus Hirtodrosophila; species Hirtodrosophila alboralis. The sequence goes on along the minus strand of JAWNNH010000618.1, from coordinate 782,376 downwards.
TTTTGCCTATATTAATTTAAATTTATATTAGGCAATAAATTGGAAAAAGGATGCGGTGCTTCACTTAATTGAATTCTATGAACAAAACCCAGTTCTCTACAACCCAAATGATGTGCTCTATAAAAACAAGCATGCCCGTGTGGCAGCCATTGAAGCCGTGACAAAATCAATGAAGGATTTTATACCAAATATTAAAGCTACTGACGTTAAACTTAAGCTGCACTCTCTACGAGGTCAGTTCACTGGCGAACTAAAGAAATTGAAACAAAATAATCGGAGTGGCATACCAACTGAGGAGAAATTAGAACCGTACTGGTTTGACAAGCTGACATTTCTTCGTAAGCACGTTAAAGAAAAGCCATCTAAGTCGAACTGCCTAGTAAGCTAAAAAGTATATTTATATTTCATTATACATTTAAAATTGAACTTAAATATACTTTTAGACCGACAATGAGGATAACGAAGAAGATATAGATGATAACAGCAATGCCAGTCTTCTGACGAGTCCCACACAAACGCAATTAAAAAAACTAAAAGCGGATGAGGATCATACGGATAAACTGCTAGAAACTACTCTTGCCGCTATCAACAACGTGGTGGCAAGTAAACCGCAATACTCCAACGAGGTTAGCACATTTGGAGAATATGTGAAGGCTGAATTGGCAACAATTATTGATTTAGATCAGCAAGCAGATCTACGTTATCAAATTATAAACTTGATATATGAATTTAAGCGCAACAATCGTAAAAGCTAATACTAAATTATATATATTTTATTAATATTTAAATATTTTTTATAGTAGTTCATAAATATAACTAATTTAAAAAAAACAAGACAAATAGTCTCAATGTCTTCAGCTCTACTTTCCAAAATTTAATTTTAAAAAGCAGATATAATTTTTTTTTTAAAGTTCGTTATGTATATTTTTGGAAAGTCATGGTTAATTCTGCTAAGAGTGTTGGAAATTCACCTTTCTGATCCTCCCAATTGAGTTTAAAATGTGTATTTTAAATGCTTGCAATGTTTTTTTTATTACAAATTCAACTTTCTGACAGCTTCATTTTGCCAAGTGACTGCACCTGTGTTATTAAAATATTTTGTGAATTTGTTGCGTAGCACAATGCCACTATTCGTGCAACCATTTTTAGACTTTTCAAGTGAAGTGCAGACAAAATTTTTGCGCCATTCTCCGAGCTCTAGCACATTGTTTACTGTGTCCTCATAGTCTGGCAGTTCCATTCTTGTCGCTGGTTCTTCCTTTTGCAAAAAGTTATGCAGCAAACAGGTTGTATATATTATGACTTCAACCTTTTCTGCGCTGTGGTCAATTTCCTTTTGAAGCACTCTAAACCTGGTTGTCATGATGCCAAAAGCATTTTCAGCTACTCTATGTGCACGACTCAAACGATAGTTAAAAATTTTGTTTTCATGGCTTGTGCTATCAGAATGCGCTTTCATTACACGACTTGTTAGCTTAAATGTTTCGTCAGCAACTATTACAAATGGAAGTTCCTCTTGCAAACCTGGCCAATTGACATCTTGTGGAAAATTATTCTTGTTTTCCTCAATTCCCATAATCAGACTCGAATTGTGCAGCAATGATGCATCGTTTGAGCCGCCACTGCAGCCAACATCTATATGAATGAAATTATAGTTGGCATCAACAAGTGCTAAAAGAACGATGCTATAGAATCCTTTATAATTTAAGTAAGCATTTGCATCCTTCCTACGACCCTTGAATGCTATATGTTTGCCGACTAGTTGAACGAAATTTGTATATATAAAATATTTTCAGTGTATTATTGTATATTTGTTAACAAATTTACCCAATGCTCCAAGACATAGTGGAAAGTTCCATTGATTTTGGAAGCCAATTGCTATTTGCAGCCAATCATCTGCTGTTTGAGGGCTCTGAGATTATATAAATAAATGAATAGATATATTTAGATTTATTGTCCACTAAGTTTTTAATTTCATTAATTTTAATTAATTTGAAAGCGTAATTGTATTATGATTTTGCAACTTACTTTAAGATAGTCTTTTTGCAAAACCTTGCATATAGCATTAACCGTTTCTGGCACAATGCTCACAATTGATGGCTTAGATACCCGGAAAGCACATGACAAGCTACAAAAGGATTCGCCAGTGGCCAAAAACCGTAGGGTTAAAAGAAGCCTAAAAATGCATGAACATTATTTGTAATGTTAAAATTGCAGGACTATTTATTTTTTGCTTCTCACCTTGTCTCTGCTGGTATGGCTTCTCTTAATGCCGTATTCTCTTTCTTGATTATTGGGCCTACAAGCTCAAGAAGCTTGTGAAATGTTGTTGGTGTCATCCTATTGAATGCTCTAAAGGTGTCAACATCCTCATATTGTAACTCACGGCACATGAAGTGTGCCCTTGCGCGTTCTTCGTTTCGTCGCACTAAGCATTTGCAGGCACGTCTCTTTTTTCTGCGAACTGTAGTGGCTCGTTTTTTTAAATCAAATTTTCTTTTGACCGCATAAATTGCTAATATCCCACATATTTTCTTAATTTCATCCATTTGTCTGCATAGTGCTGTAAACGTTACTCTGATGTCGTTACTAACACTGCGCCATGCATCTGTTAAATTATTGCGCACTAGATTGAACACAAAAAAATATTTGTAAGATATAAGATATATGTCTGTTTACCTTGTTTATTTTTTAATTTTAACATACTGCAGCTAATGAAAGTATATTTATTTAACTATTTATTCACTTTTTATATTTGCAAGTGATTTCGTTTTGAAGTTATTTAATGACAAAATAAAATAATTATTATTACATGTTTATTTTATAGAAAAACAGCACGCTCAATAAAAGAAGTAACGAACCCTCTAGACGGTGGAGAGAGAATCTAAAAAATAACCCATTAAAGTTAATGGAATATCGTTTAAAAGGACTTGAAAGAACGCAAAGATATAGAAAAAAGTTCTTGGAATTAGCAAAGAGTAATACAATACTTCTAGAAGAAAAGAGAGAGAAAAATCGAATTAGACAACAAAGACATAGAGAAAAAAAGAAGAATGAAGCAGAGATGAAAAAATGTGCACCGTATACCTGTATGCCACAATTGGAAAAAGCAATTAACAAGGCTGAAAATGCATTGCCAATGGATCTAGATAAGAAAGTAAAAATTATCGAGATTTTGTACCAGAAATTCGTTAATCCAGCAAATGCAGTGGCAGAATCCTAATGAAATTGATAAGCAACAAATTTGGAGAATCCCTAGAATTTTAAAAATATAAAGTGTCAAAAACTTGTGGACTTTAAATATAATAAGCTGAAACTACACATTTGTGCAATCAAAGTATTTAATAATTTTTACTTTGCTTAATTTTAATATTAATAAATACGAGTGTATATTTATTATTTATGTACTTAAAAATATAATTCGAATATTTTAAAAAAATCTATGATTTAAAATTGTACTTATTTAATGGGACTAAAAATGGGGCCTAATACATAACGTTTCCCCGACCTTTTCAATTAAATAACGCCGCAATTACCAAATTATTGTGGCCCAAGTATATAAACTCTTGAATTTTAAAAACAAAAATTAAGTTTTTTAAATAACTTTCAACGAAGACTGCAATCGCATATTTAGGATAGAATATTGTATCGTATGAAGGATAACATGTGTATATAAAAATTAGACGTCGATTGGGAGCCCAGCTTAAAAGATTAAAAAAGATTAACTTTATTTTGTTCAGTCTGTAATGATTAAGAGATCGTTTTCATTCTTTATTTATGTTAAATTCGTCTGTTAACGATATTTTTTATTAAAGTCAGATCTACATTTGTACAGCTTATAACAGGAGCAGCCAGATAGGTTGGCTCTTAATGAAAGGATGTTATACTTGCATGTATAGCATGAACTACGTTAATCTTTGGAAAGAAACACATGGCTGGTAGCCAACAGCTAATTAAATAGATTCTATTACATTTGGAATATATATGCTCTAAAATTTTGCTTGAGGTTATCACAGTAGGAACTCTCAGCAACCAGAGATCGGTTTTAGAACTGTTCGGCCATAAGGAGGACAACAAGGCTGCTCCAACCGGTAAATGGACTGCAGCCTTTTCCTTCGCCTGTGGTATCATCGTACTGCTCCCATATATAGCCAGTGCGTTGGTATTGCTTAAAGATATTCCTCACAATATTCTCGCGTAGTTCGCTGTAGATTTTGCGCGCCATCGCCGCATGAGGTCCTTCAATTCTGCCATAGTGACGCAGAGCTTTTACAGCCAGATAGTTGATGTTTATCCAAATAGGACCACGCCAATATGGTGGATCGTGCTCTGTGTTACGTTTCATATACAATGGCGAGTTTTTAGATAGCGATCGAAGTCCATAATTAGTCCAAAGCAGCTCAGGATCGCGCATATCATGAAGCATTTTGCCCAGATACGGTGAATCATGCTCCAGTTGCTCAAGAAGCAGTGGAAAGAGGCTGACATATCCGAACATGCTGTCCACAAATTTGTAATCTGGTTGCTTTAATATATAACGCTGCTTCTCCAGTTGCTGTTGAGCAACACTCCGATGCGTAGACAGGGGCGGTGGCCGTTTTAATACCACAGAGTCCGTATGGAGACCCCAGTCTGTGTAGTGTTCGCTTAATGGATCCAAGTGTAGTTTATTGAGCAGTTCATTGTCCCTGAGGTAGGAGGCAGTCTCATAGTACTTCACATCGTCCTTGCCCAGCAAAGACGATAGTTCGGCCATAACGTCGGCGGCAAATGCAATCCAGCAGCGCAAATCTAAATGTCTCTCACGATACGTTGGGTGTGAGGCACGCGGATAATCGTCTAAACCCGAGGATAAACTCTTTGGATTCAGTTCGCGCACCGTGCTGGCATTGCGTCCATGCCACAAATATGTGCCTAGTTGTTCACCTCGCTGCGTGGTATTGTACCATGTAAACCAGACATGAAGTCGCGGATAGAGACGCTCCAGTATGGCAAAACGTCCATTTTGGGACAATTGCTGCCTGTGTTGGGTAAGCAATTTGCGTAGGGTGAGAAAGAAAGTGGGCGGATTGGCGTTGCTGTTCCGCTGGGTGACAAATTCCTCGGGTACCTTGGCGTGTGCTTCTTTGCCAAGAATTTGCTCTCTGGGTATCCAGCCCTCTACGTTGAGTAAGTCAAACCAATGACAAATAATATCCAGCTCAATGTCCACATCCCAGGCACTGATCAACAAGCCATGAAAGCCTTCATCCCAAAGAAAGCCGCGAGGGAAGAAACTGCGAGATGGCACCGCCGTATAAAGTGGTGCTTTCCAATACGGGACCGGATTCTGTGTATATACAGATTGGACACGACTGGCTCCATAGAAATAGCCAATGCCGCCCATTAAATTGCTAAACGCGTTACGAGCAAAGCGAACTTCCTCAGATGCATAACCCTTGGCCGCCAGTTGAAATGTGTTCTCGAAGCGTTTCTCAAACTCAACAATCTTCGACTGCAGCGAGTCTGTGTAGGCGCGACCTGTCGGCGGTTTGGGTATAGACTCGCCCAGTGCATATCCAGACGTTGACTGATAGGTAATATCAAGCGAAAAGTCCACCTCGGCCGTGATTTGTATCGCTATAAAGTTAGGTTCTGGATTCGACGATGGCAATCCATTTTGGGACACAATCTCGCCTGGCAGACCAATGAATCGGTTGCCGTTCTTGCTGGAAAATGCTCGAAAATGCGAGAAAATAGTTTCCTTAAGCTTGCTCAGTGATGGTGCCACCGTACTTAGATACGATTTGTGAAGAATACGGCCCTTGATTGGATGAAAACGCACCTGAAACTCGCCCAATCCTTGCGTTTCGCCATAGACCCCCGGCTCAGGGTTTTTCTCATCCGACACATACTTAATGTGACCATTGGTGCGCTCATCGAGAGCCACATACCAAATTAGCGATATGCTGCGATCCCAAGCCCGCGACGTATTACGCACTGCGATTCGTGCTGTCCAATCACCGCCAAACTGTTTGCCCCGAGGATACTTGACAAAAGAGGTCTTCAACTCAAAAGGCAGATCTTGTATTTCCTGCATACCAAAAGTGCGACCATCATGATGTGTCCAGCCATATCCATCTAGCTTGTCGCCCTGCTCGCACCAATGACGTATGCCCTTACCACCAGGGCCCAAATTGCTTGGCGTGTACCACATCAGGCCCATGATCAGCGAATGTGGATCGCGCGTCTTCATACCAAAGTAAGTGTGCGGCCGGTATGAGCCCCAGTAGCGCTCCGTGTCGTCTAAGCCTGTGCTTGGCACCATCTTCTGATTCTCGTACGGTGTATTAACGCGTGTCTCCAGATAACCCAAATAGCCAAAGTAGCTGGCTATGGCCAAGCAGACACAGCCAACCGCAGCCGTTAGTTTCGAAGAAAAATTAAAGCTGAAACTTTTGTCGATGCTAATGCTAGAGCTGCGTTTATGCTTGGTGCTGGCAGCAGCCGATGCAGTAGTTCCTGGCTTAACGCCAGTGGCATTTGATTTTGTTGCATTATTGTTGGAGCCGTTTGGGTTACGCGCCATTATTATTAAAGAAAACGTGCAAAGGGCTGTTGTATTTTATTTATGCACAACGCAGAGGCACTTAACCCTTTTGTTTGTCCAAAATGTAAAAAGACAACAAAAATAAAACATTGAACATATATATATGTTACGAGCCCGCTTTTATAGCCTGTTTTTACTATTGATGTGTCCACGTCTGCGTCAAAAATTGCTCGACGCATGTTCAAAGCAAATAACATACGCTGTTAGCCTAACAGTGTTAGAGGTATGGCAAATTTAACAGTTGTGTAAATGTTAACGTCACAGTCACGGTATCCTAAAAATTAAACCGCGAAAATTAAAATGCCGAATCATTAGAACTTCATGGCTATATAAACATTAAGATTTCATAGCAACTCTTTTCGTTAAATTCATTGAATTTACAAATTTTTTCTTGCACAACTATGCAGTTTAAAAACAAATCAGCTGATTGTACGATTGATTGTGATGAGTAACGACAAAGCGAGATTTTTACCATCTCTATCAACAGCTGTATCTCGATTGTCAACATTGCAATTCTAAGAATTTGTTTGTCTATCAAAACAACACTTGCGAGCAGATAATAAAATGTGTGCGCAGTTACAGTTGCAGTTACAGTTACAGTTCTCCCAATTGCAATTTGGAAGTATAAAAGAATAAATAAATACTGGACTTGTTGTGACATTAATAGTTCTAGTTTCTTTGGCAAAATGGAACAGAACATTCTTTACATTGAAAAGCAGCACGAATATTCCGATACCAATGATCTCAGGCAATCTGAGAGCAGCCAACTGGAAAACATAAAACTGGAGCAGAACACAAGCTCGGACGAAATAGAAAATCAACTCAATACATATGATATTGACATTGGGCCCGTAAAGATAGAAAATGATCCAATCACTGAAACGATGAAGGACGTAGAGAATAAAGAGATTCAACGCAGGACACAGCAACAAACCTAGTATGTTATACAGAGTATATTAGTAAACATGTAATATTGATTGATTATTTACAGCGTTGACATTGATGCCAGGAAAAAATTGTTTATAAAAAAACAGCTGCAGCTAGAGAAAATAAAATTCCGCTGGAGAAGGAATATGGAGACGAAAAAGTTTGATATGATGCTGCAGCTGGAGAAGAACAAATTTAAATTGTCGAAAGAGACTGAAGCAAGAAAACTTGATTGCGAAGAGAGAAAACTTAAATTAATAGAACAAAGATTACAAATTGAGTATGAAAAACAAAAGTTAGAACTAGAAAATAAGTATAAACAAGCTTGGCTGCAAATTGAAACAAATAATGTGAGCAGTTCGCTTTACAAATCTAACCCATGTACTATATCTAAAAAAAGTTTGTGAAATATAATTTTTTGTTTCAAATCTTTACACACAAATATATACAGATGAATAAATCAATAATATTAATAATTAATTAAAGATAAGATTTAATAAAAAAACTATGAACTCAACAAGGTGTTATTTTAATTATTCTCTTAATTTATAAGTCTCTGTATATGCAGCAATTAATAATTTGTTTACCAAAATTTAAGATCAAAACTTGAAGACTACTCATAAATAGACTAGTGGGAAATATTTTATGTGTGGGAAATTAAAATTTAAGTATAAACAAAGTTTTACTTTATTACAAGCCACTTTTCAAATTTTGATCTCTAGCTTTGATAGTTTCCAAGATCATATTCATAATTTATATATAATAGAAATAAATTTTAAATAGGCTTAATAAGTAGTATAGCAAATTAATACAATTTTAAATATTGCGCGATAATGTATAATGAGTTGTCTCTTTACAACTGTGACTCGTTACTTGGTAACGAATAACAAATTCATTCACATCGTACCGTCTCTAGATACAGCTGATTTCTAAATACAACTCCAAGCAAATTTATGATAGAATTTGTTTGTTAGCATAAACCATAAAATGGAACACAACCCAGATCTGAGTTGTATTAAGACGGAACAAGAAGACGAGAACTATGGAGGGTACATTGTTCCTGAAAATTGGGAGAGCAACATAGAAAAACACTTACAGATTGAACAAAATGCAAGTATGGAGGATATAGAAAGAGATATTGACTTAGGAGCCTTTAAGGTAGAGAACGAACCTCTGGAATTTCATATGGAATGTGCAGAGTCACAGCAACGTGTATCGGTAACAAACAAAGGTAATAATTCAATAATCATCTTCATATGAATCAACAGCAAACACAAAGCTTGTACATATTATTAATTAGCAGTGAAAGAGTTGTGTCCGATTCTAAATAGCCATTCCGAACTGTTTATCTATTTCAATAGAAACTTGTCGATTGTTCCTTTCTTAATAGCAATCTAGAGGGACTTCGTGGCAAATATTTACAATTATACTATTTAGCATAGAGTTGAGTGTCCTCGCGATAGAGTAGTAAAAGCAAAGCATAATGCAACAAAAAATTGTTTTGCTAGCTTTGCAATTAAAATAAAAAATGTTTGTTAATGTGTCACCAGTCAATTTTTTGATGCTTATTTTTGTGTCTCGCAGATAAGTACACATTAAAGAAAAATAAATAATTTTTAAGATAAATTGTGAAGTGAATAAACATGTATATTGGCATATTTGTGAATATTTGTGAAACCCATATTTCTGGTAAGTAAAGATAGCAAGAGCATAATGCTTGGTAAAGGCATAAACTATAGAATGAAAACAAATTGAGAGGCAACACTAATGATATGAAAATTTCTTTCCGAAAACTGTATGAAAAAGATTTAATTTTGGTATACCTTCTTAAATATGTATGCTATCTTTACGTGTTTTAGCTTTGTTTGAATTAAATAATAAATTTGACATGTTTATAACGCCGGCGTTATAGGCATATTTAAAAACCCTTAAGAAAATGCGGTCAATATCGAAAAAAAATTTCAGACCATTCGTAATTTTTTTCCTTTAAATTTTAATTTTTCTTTTTTGTACTAATATGATATGTCGAACCAAACACAATTAAGGGGACCTCATGACTTTTATTGGCGCCAAATTTGATGAACTGAACAGTAAGTTTAATAAGAATATATATTGTATAAACTCTTCAAAATAACAATAAAATGCTTTTTAATTACTTTTTAATTACAACTTTGAGCTAAAGTATACAAAACTACATGGTAATAAATTTAAGGGCGTAGTCAGCCGTAGGAAAATATATTAACTTATTATCCTCAAGGAGAATCAAAAATCATTGATAATTCTTCTTTCTTTAATTTCAATACAAAATTTTAATAAACATTTCTGATTTCTACGTCTTTGAATGTATTACAATGTTTCGAACCCCATACAATTAAAACTGAAATTATACATACTTATATTTTTTCAGAGACAATTCAGCAGCAGCAGAGAGAAATAAAACTGTTGCGAGGTAAGTGCATATACGAAATTACGCTATAAAGTTCCTAATAATATTTTTTTGTTTTTAATTTTTTTTTATAGGTCAGATGAAGGTAACTGTTGACGCCCTAACCGACCAGAAGGTCGTTTTAGATCGCATCTTGCGACAACAGGCAGGAGAGTTGTCGCTCGTCCAGAATTTCCCGGTAACTACCGAGGAGCAGCTTCAAAAATTAGATGGAGAAATAAAACCTCATAATAGAATCAGTTATGTAAGTTGTGAATCCATTCAACTATTAGCTATTTTGCTTTTATAATTCAAATAAAAAACACAGGCAGAAATTTCTAAATACTTAGTAGCATAGTAAAACAATTTAAATTAGTGTAGCAAATAGAATTTTTCAAATAGCGGCTGTGTTGTTGTCCGTTATAAGAAAATTAGCTTATTCCGAATGAAATTAATGTTTTTTATTGGCTTAAAAGGTTAAAAGCTGTTACGGTGCTGTTCGAATTTCAATCATTAGGCAAACCTAGTATAATTTATTATACTAATCAATTATAATATATATTTTTGCTTTGATAATAAAAAGCCTAAACAAATTATAATTATTATTATTTTTGTTTCTAACAATTGTAATCTTAAACATATCCTAAATATGTCATATCTATGAAATCTATTTTTAAATTATAATATGTTTCCTTACAGATTAAAACAATGAGATTGATGCTACAACCAGCCGGAGTGCTTAAAGCACTAAGATTAATAGTTACTGACGAGCTTATGCTGGGCTTCAACATTGACGGAGTGCAGGGAAAGAAGGGGCTCAAAGCATATACACATTTCTACAAAGCTTTACTGGGTAAGAGATATATATACACAGGTATATGTACATATACTTTAAATTAAAAATTGAACATTAACTAATTAAATTATTAATGGTATTGCAGAATCTATTCCACAAAATGGCAGCAGCTCATCGGAGGAGCAACTTAGAAGGGCTATCGCTCTCCAAAAAAAGAGGACATTTAAAAATATATCAATAAAAAAAAAACAAAAAATTATGAAATCAAGCTTAGCTTGCTTATAGAAAATTTAAGGTATAAAAAAATAATACAAATATAATTTAAATTAAATTAAAAAATGAATTTAAATATTATTAAAATTTTGTTATACTTATAATTTTCGAGAGTCAGATTGTTTAATTTCTCTCTTTTCACTGTATCAGACTTAAAATACGCATAAGTAAGACTATGATTAGACTATAAAGTGACGGCACTGTTTGCTTAAAATATTTTGTAAATAATATAAGTATGTGGATAAGTAAGTGATTGCGTAATTTATCGCCCCTTATTGATTTAATGTAAAAATATCGAAAATATGCCAAAAAAATATATGAAAAAAAAAATGGAAAAGCGTATTCTTTCTAGATTACATATATAGTTTGTCTTAGTCTCCATATGATTGCTTGATATTAAAAGAAAATCTGAAAATCAAGAAAAGCAGGCGTAAATCAAATAATTTATTTACGGGCTACAAATTTTGAATTCGAGAAATATATTCGATTAGGCTTGTACAAAATATTTGAGGTTGAGTTGACAGAAAATAAAAATAAGGTGCTTTTCAATTATAGTAGCTATTCGAAGTAAGAATATTTATTTATTATTTTTTTAAAAAACTAATTCATAAACCAAACATATTTTTATTGCAGATGTATTTAACTAAAAATTTCGATATTTGGACGAAGTGGACTTCGATAAAATCTCTAAAAATTGTATTAAAAAAAAAGCTTGTAACGCAAAACAAATAAAAGACTTTTAGATTCTATGAATATTTGAGTAAACTATTAAGAAAAATAGCAAATAAAATGTATTTTTAAAAATTGTTAAACTGTTATTTTAAAAAACTATTTGGAGGGATAAAAAATTTTACAATAAAACGCAAATTTGTGGTCGGTCAAGTAGGATATGAGTTTTGTGTAATTGTTGTTGGATACTTATCCTTCTGTGCTCATTTCACTTCTCAGTCAATAGTATTATTTTTCAGATGAAGTCGATCCAAAGCGCAATTGTGAGGAGTTCAAAAGAAATATGCAAGTCTTGGTTGCGGATATGAAAGGTACAATATAGTTTGAATAATGATATATCTTTAAAAAAATACATATAACAATACATATCTGTTTTTCAGAAACAATGCAAAGTGAGAACAGGATTCTTAAAGGTAGTCACAAATATAAACACAATAAATTTTTTTTATTATTGACTAACATAAACCTATTTTTTTTAGAAACCATGCTGCAGGATATCAATTTCTTAAAAAGTAAAAATTGTTTTTAAATATCGTTATGATATTTTTTTTTTTAGTGACCTTAGTTTGTTAGGAGATGAGTTTAGTCGGCTCGAGGTCAAATTAGGTTTTTTTAAAATAAAAAGTATTAAACTCCACAGCTGACGAACAGGACGTTGTGAAAAATCCCTGATGACGAATTCCGAAGGAGTTCGAAATATATCGGGTTAAAGAACAGAAAAAAGAAAAAACTAGTGTTTTTAAATATCTTTTAATATGCTCATAATAATATAATTCCACCGAAAATGGTATGCTATATCCTAATTAACCGTTAATTTCTAATTTAAGCTTACTGTCAACTTTTGTGGTTTTTTCCGATTTACACCAAATTATTTTTAAAATTACTCTTTTATATTTAATTTTCGGAAGTGAACAAAGTTGATGACCAATTAAAGGCAATGGAAAACCGTTAAAAAAATTGCGGAAAACATGAGGATTCATCGACAATTTGTAGACTTTCCCATTAAGAACTTGATGGACCTGGATGAAGTTGACTCAAAAATAATGGGAGATTTGGAAAGTGTAGGAGAAGTTCATTACTAAAATCTCCATTCTTTTAAATTCTCCATATATCCAGTTTCATCTGCTCACCGCTTTGCTTCAGCCGGATGGCGTGGTGAAAAATCTATCAAAGGTGTTAAGTCCACAGTTAATAATGGACATGAATTATGCGGGAACATTTTCCAAAAAAGGTCTCAATACTTTCGTAAACCTGAACAAAGCACTTTTTGGTAAGCACACATAATTTTTATAAACGTTTTTCTAATTATCTAGTTTTTACAGAGGCATCAAGAAAAGAAGGTTATACCCAGATGGACTATACGAGAGATATTCGTCTTGCCTTTGCCAGGGCCAAAAATAGAAGTAATAAGGAAGCAGCCGAGGCAAAAAAAAAATTAGCACGAGCGGGAAGGGACGGGAAGACTCTGGTCCCTGACCTGGTGCATAGAAAACTGGCCTGCGAAAACTTTTTTGCGACTTCTGACAGAAGGGAAATTTTCTGCTTAACTCATATTTTGTTTTCTTTTCGAACATAATTATGTAAAAAATAATTAATAAATATAATATATGTGTATCGTTAATTATAATTATTGGTATAATTAATATAATAAATTATTATTATAATAAAAATTATATAATTTATTGCAAAGTGCATTTTGTAGCAGTGAAATCTGCATTTAATTAATTTTTGCCTTCTAATAGATTGCCTTTTGCATGTGGAAATGGGAAGGGAAACTAGAAGGCATACAAAATTCCTAAAAAGGAAATGGTAACTAGAAATTAATACCAAGCGCTTCACTTAGTAAACCAAAATCAAATTTTTGTTCTTTCAATACTGTACACTGCAAGAAATAAAACTATAATTTTTACAGAACCTTTTTCTTTTTTTTTTGCTGAATCTTGTTCTCAATTAATCATTGATTTACGGGACAGCACTTTTTGTCAATCAAATAAAAATGTATATATAATTTAAATTTATTTATTTGATTTTATATCAGTTACATATCTATGCTTCTGTTAAAAAGCTTATATGATGCTGCGTTTTATTGCTTATCCTGAGCTTAAAGCTTCTTTTATAGAGCAAAAAGATTGCATTCCAAAAGCTCTTGACGTTACGCTGCCAAAAAAATTCCCTGACCAATGCAACACTGTCAAACGCTTTAAGGCATATTAAGCTTATCAATGAGAGCGAAGAGCAGAAAACAGACGCCAAACAACCCCCATAAGGACGCGTCTAGGAGGATGTATTGTTATTTTTCCAGAGCGATTTGTTGCAGTCAACAATAAATTTTTCAGTCAGCTTTGAGACGCAGCAACAGTAGCAGCCACCAGAGAGAAAAATAAAATAAAACGGATAGATAGTTTCAAATATAACTTTTAGGTGTAAAATGCGTAGTCGCACCGAACTGGTGACCACCACTTTTGATTTGGATTCGGACGAGGAGGATTTCAGTCCCGACGACGACGATTCCGAGGAGGATTGGCGGCCCAATAAGAAGCCTCAACAGAAGCAGCCACGTGCCATTGGCAACAACAGCGGTGACGCTGGTGGCGGACGCAAGCGCAAAGCAAATGCATCGACTGCATCAAAAACCAAAAGACGTACTCTGGCTACCAAGGTAAGCGATGAGGACTTTGAGTCCGTTGACGATGATGACGATGATCTCGAAACGGACGTCAGCGATGAGGATTTTGATTGCCAACCCACGGCCAGCACATCCAGCTCAAAGCGCCCACAAAGCCTGCCGCCCAAGAAGCAGAATGTTAAATTGACCCAATTAGATTTGTTGCTCAATAAGCGAGACCTATTGGCCAAGGATTGGCTAGAGAATAGTCGTTTATGCCTCTGGCGCAAGGATGAGCAAACTAATCTATTACAAAAATATTTACGCGTTAAAACGCAACAGGATGCGAACAAACCACAGGAGCAACAATTACTCTTCACTTCCAGCTCAGTGGTTAGTAAATACATTCTTATAATTTGCTTGGATTACTTAAAATAACTTGAAAAATATAATTGTTAAAATTCAAAGATTTTTTTAAATTTTAATTCGTAAAACTTTATTTAACTTCTTAAAATTAAATCAACAGTTGTTTAAGATTTGAAAAATTAAATTAATTTCTTTGTGGGCTGTATTTTTTGCTATAGTTTTGCAATTTGCTGAATCGATTTGAAATTAATTTTATAAAAATAAATTTCTCAAAATATTCCAACAATACTAGATTTTATATGCTTACATATAACGATTTTCGCATTACGTAGATAATATCCACTGAACATAAATTAATTAATTAAACATATCAATGTTTAAATGAAATTATTCATTTTTAAATGGATCTGCAATTCATTAATACTATTACATATACTTTTATAATTTTTCAATATGAATTTTTCTCATTTAATAAATTATTGATACACACTTGTACATTTATTGACATACATGTAAATACATTAGTTTTGCAACATGAAATACATTTTTAACAATTTAATTTTGTTTTTAGTTTTAGTTTAACACTTAAGTCCATTTCAGTTTTTATTTTCTCAGATCGTCAAAAATGAGAATTAAAGTTTTAATATAGTAGCATATCAATTTTTTTTAGTAGAAAAATAATTTCATTAATAACACATAGTATTAAAATAAAAATTTGTGTTAATAAAGAAAAATAATTTTAAAGTTGCTTTCAAGCAATTAAAAACCAATATTTTTATGTTACTAAAATCTCTATTGATATTTCATTTTTAGTATTCCAGCTGGGATGAACAGCATATTAGTGATTTTATAGATGTCAAAGTCAACTGCTTGGATCCAAATAATAGACGAATAAAATTGGATGATTTGGAGGCTATTAAAAAATTGTCCCTTGAACTACAGACGGCTAATGATCAAAATCAAACCGAAGAGGATACCGATGAGAATGATAATAATGATGCCACTTCTGATCAAGAGCCAGCTACCCGAAATCGTGGGCCGGATGAAAGTGGTGATGATGACGATAATGAGCAGGATGTTGCATAAATTGAAACACTATTAACTATTAAGAAAAACTGGAGTTTTAACCTAATACCTAGAAATAAATTAGTTGGCCAAGTTAGTATTAGAAATCAAATTAAAATTGCTGCAATGTGAAAATGATTGTAAATTTAATTTAGTAAAACAATTTCAAATATCAAATTAATTCGTTGGTGTTTCAATCACAAAATAATATAACTACAATTTGATACTTTTGTTGTTACATTGCAAATATAAACTGTTTATATAGACATATATATATTGTAAGTTGGTGAGTCTCTAGGAGACAAAAAAAATTGCTCTGATCTGTGTAAGACGACGGTTGGAACTGACGGACGGGTTTAAGCCGGTTACCGGCGACGTTCACCTTTGACGGTTTTACGTTTCTCTTTCTTTTCTTCGCGCATTTGTTTCTGCTTTTCGCGATCATCCTTATCTTTTTGTTTCTTAGCCGCACTCTCGAGGCGGGCCTGTTCTCGCTTTTCCTTGGCCAGGTTCATTACATCGGACTTATTAGTATTGGGTGCCATGACGCCAGATCCGCTTGGTTCAGCGCTATCACCATCCGTATCCTCGTCTTCCTCCTCGCTGACGGCAGTCTATGAACGGTATAAGACATTTGGAATGATATGTTTTCGACTATTATTTAAACAGTAAAAGCTTCTTCGGCTGGACATCCACAGATAGTACAAAATCTCTCTCTGTTCGCCGACAGTCTACTGGATGTCTGACCCAGGAAGCTTTGCTGTATTAATGTAACCTGTGAATATTGTGCGAGTATTTGTTGCTTAATGCGGAGCTCCTCTTCGGTGTATTCACGCTCTTTGGCGGCGGGTTGCAGCTTCTGTTGCTCCAGCAACTTGGCCAGTTGTGCATTGACATCAATATCTAGACCCTTCTTTGGCGGCTCATCGGCGCTGGGATGACTCTGTAGCCATTTTTGCAGAATGCTCGCCACCAGCTCTTCAATGTTGGAAGCCTGCAAGATAGGTGTTTAGTATATAATTAAATAAAAAAAACACGATATTTAAATCATAAAACTAACGCCCGTTTCGCTTAGAATGCCCTCAAGTGCCTCAATTTTTTCGTCTTGCGTTTCCTCCTCGCCCTCCAGTATGCCAACTATGTACGATCCAAACACACTTTCATCTGTGTTAATTCGTTTTAGCTGATCGTTTAGCCACGTCAGAAATTTGCTCATTTTAAATGCAATGGGCAGCAATTGTATTTTAAGTTACAGGCAAATAAAAAGCCGCAAAAGGCAACTAAATTCGAGACAGCATGTGCTATAGTGTTGCTTAACGTAGCAAAAAACAACAGCTGCTCAGAAATTGCACAGTGGACGAAGAGTAGTATTTTTTTTTTTTTTTTTGTAATTAGAATATAGAAAATGAAAGTAAAAAATGCAACACGTTAAAAATAATTTACCAACCAGACGTCAATTGGTAACAAGCATTATTTGTAGAAACAGTAATATATGTATATTAGAATAATAAAATTCATATTCACAGAACAGCTTTGTAAAAATAATAGGGAATCAAAAAAAGTAATTACACAAACCGCACGGCAGTGATTATTCTGACAATAAAATATAAATTGAAGGAAATATATTTTATTTATTTATAAACGATATATAACTAATTTATCGAATTTTAAACAATCGAGCCTCTCAGCTGTGCGCAACAGTTGTATACGTTTTCAGTGCTCTAAACGCTTTTAGTGTTATAAAACGCTGTATATTTTATTGTTATTTATTTTTGTGCTGTTGCCTCCGATTGAAATCACAATTTGTATTGTCAATATAATGCATATATATAATATAATAAAGCAAGAAAGGCAAATTAAAATGAAATGTGTAAAATATACCCTGGATGCGCATACTCACCAGACCGCCTAACAGCAAGGGTATGCAGCTGTTTTTTGTTTTTGTTGCTGCTGCTTCAGTTGTTTGCCACAACAACAACAACAATAACAACTGATATTTCATAAATAAATTCCAAGTGCAATTCAAGCTCAAGTTTTACATTAAGTTTATACAATTGTTACGGCTTGTGCGTAATTGAAATTGTGTTAACCGTGTTTGTGTCTATATTAATGGATGTGTGTGTGTGTGTGTGTGCGTGTTTGTATTCTGCGTCTTCGTCGCGCTGTAATAATTTACCTACAACAACAAATGCAAACTCACAAGACACCTGCGTTTTGTTTATTTGTTGTTGGGGCGTCATAAACAAAAACAACTACAACCATAACCACAACATACACACGCGCAGTTGGCAGTTGGCAACAAGTGGATAGATATGTAAATATATGCATGTTTCTATGTGCAATATACCTAAATACTATATACCAAATTAATAAAAAATAAAATCACAAAATTTACTTGACGATGAGTTTTTCATATTTATGCAGGTGAGTTAATTGTATTTTATTCGTTATTTATTTTATTAAACCCAATATGCCGTTGTAATATGATAGATTTTGAATAGGAAAATTAATTTAGTATTGTTTGCATTTTTTACATAAAAATACCGAAAAGCGTTACGGATATTCAATCAGACTCTAAAAGTTATTTTATTATTATTTTAATAATGGCTTTTATATTTTTATTTTTAGATTCCGATTCTTTAACAATTCAGTTAAATCTTTGTCTGAAAACGGATATAGATCGGTAGAAGAATTTCAATGGATCCAAAAAAAAAGATACCGATGGTCTTAAAGTTCCTCCCAATTCCTTTCAACTGGGTACAGGGTGTACTGTAGTCGGGTATACTCGACTATAACATTCTTATCTGGCAAAAGACTTTTCCCAACTTGACTTCATTGACTTTTATATATTTTTTTTTAATGGCCCACACGGCGGGCGTTGTTTACGGGCGTGTATGAAGGCGCATTTTACACTTTCCCGTATGCGAGTGCATAATAAAAGCCATTAAAATTAAGTAATTGACTCAGGCAGTTGTCGACAGATGCAGATGGCTGAGACTGCAGGTAAAAAACCGGAAAATGCCGCACAAAGGATATTGTCATAAGGCATTCAGCCAATATCATAAATAATCAGAGTCTTCCAGAATCTCTGTAGCTTTGTGTACAAGTCTTTTTGTTGTGTTCTTTTTCTCATTTGCATTACTGAAATTCTGTAATTTATTTACCAGGTTTTTGTTTTTGTATTGCCCATTAAATTGAAAGCCTTTTAAAAGCCAGTTCATAAAATTCACACGTTTAGTTCCTGGCTACAAAGTTTCCGACGATACTAAACTGATTTTTTTGTAGGTAGAGTATTTTTGTAAGGTTCTTGTACTTCTGGATATTCTAGGGAGAATAATATTATAAACGTTTATTTGTTAATAATATATATTCAAATATATTTTTGTAAACTTTTAAAAATCTGTAGTTTATGTGGATGTTCAGAAATATAAAACAAATAAGTAGTAAACCATCTGAGTCACATAATTTCACTTTGCCTAGCTTTAAATTTAATGTATGAGCATTTTTTCATTCCTGTAATTAGATTTAAAAATTTTAAAGATTATTTATTTAAAAGAAAATAATATATTCGCAAGATAATAAAATATGTGTTTTAAATATTTTTGCATTCGACTTGGTAGCATAAAGACTAAAAGAACGGAATAAAAAAATAGGTCTGTATATGATAATAAAAATCCTGTTTTTCCATATTCTCTAAAAAAAACTTTATTGGCTTTAATTGGATAAAAACAATTTAATTTTAAGACCATTATATTGAATTTGCAAGACACATTTTTTCAAAACCTTATTATAATTTGATGTATCAGAAGATTTTATCAATATTCCATTAATTTTATTTTATGAAATTTATCATAATTTAAATTTTAAAATAATTACTAAAAATATATCCTTTTCTTTATATTGTATAAGGATTTTTTGAGAAAAAAAAAAATACCGTAGTGAAAAGATTAATTTTACTTCCCGAATATTATATGCTTTAGATTCTTAAGTTCTTCTAAGAATTTAAATAAGATTTTTTATGATTTCAATTCTAAACTTGCTTTAAAAATCACATCGTATTTTATACAACTGTAGTTTCGCTTTGAATAAAATTTTAACAAATTATAAATTCAATTCATATAGTTAGTCGATCCGGTACTTCCGACATACATATGTAAATAGTAGGGAAATTAGAGAAGTACTGCTTCCTTTCTGATCATGAATTTATATATAAGTTTAAAAAATCCTGCGCTGTAAATTTTTCACTTATTATACCATATTTTATTAAAAAGTTTAACTAAATTTATATAATTCTTATTTTATATTTTTTTCATAAAATTACTTTTCAATTCTCATATCTAAAGAGTTTCTCATAATATTTAATACAAAATATTTTTATTTAATATGTCCGTACTTGTAATGCTTCATTGATTCCAATGTAAAAATGTTATGACCATGCCGTAAACATGAAAAACATGAATTGATTTTTACTTATCAAGTGTGGCTTCAAAATAAAAAACCAAACAATCAACTGCAAACGCAACAAGTCACAAACAGAAGTACACACATCAAAGTAAAACAATTTGGAAAAAAATAAAAAATAAAAAAATATAAAAGAATTGAAATAGAGAGTTGGCTTTTGGGTAGGGAACCACATTACGGCAAATCCTTGAACAACGGGCGGTGTAGGCGACTTGTCAAGGATGCCACGGAGCGCACACTCTGTAAAGTATTTTCTGTTATTGTTACTGATGGAATTGTTCGGTACCCCCTATAGAGTTTGATGTAGGGTAGAGAGAGGCTATATCATTAGGGTGGTACTCAGTGATGGTTGAAAACATATGTTGCTTGTTAGGACAGCAGGTTGGCTAGTTAAGAGCTGCAATACTTAGCAACGAAATGAGAAATAAAATATAATTAGGTGGAAGGTCTAAAGAAAAAAAAAAAATATATATTTTGTATAAAAGTAAAGTATGTCTTGTAAATATAGACTTGTGGCTTATAAGAAATCGTGGAATAAAATAAGAGTATGAAAATAATTTACATTTTTAATAGGCTTTCTTCTAATTAAAAAGCAGTTATATGAAAGTCTTTTTAAAATACAATTTTAATAAAACTTTAAGCAAAATGATTTTTGTATAGTTTTTAAATTATATTATATATATTATAAATGAAACACAAGTTTTTCTTTTTTCTTCAATCCGATATATTTCGAACTCCTTCGTTATCAGTTTTTAAATTTATTTTGCATAGTTTTTTGAATTTTTGATTGATTTAAAAATTATTTTTCTACGTTTAAATGTTAAATTAACTTTTTGTAAGCTGTAAGTTTTGTGTTTTACTATATAAAAAACTAAATTTTAGAGAAATTGTTCCTTAAAACCTTTACTTAAAACCGAATATTGGGAAGGTTTTTGTGCTGAATCTTAAAAGTACACAAATAAGAAACACTTTAAATTCAAGGCAATTCTAATTTCTAAAATATTCTAATTTCTGAATTTTTTGTATTTAAATAAAAAAAATGAAATAATTTACTTCAAAAACCTAAAATAAAACTCCTTTTTAATGAATGCTAAAAATATAATTAAAAAAAATAATGTTAAAAATATATGTATACATTAAATCAAAATTTTGATGCAACAAAACAAAACATAAAAATTCACTTTAATTACGTTAAATATATTTTTTACTGAATACATATTATTTATTAAAAAATCTATACTGAAAATATTTATTAAAAACCCTAATTCCAATTTCTGAAAATTATAATTAATAATAATTATTTTATTATTTTCTTAACTTAACATACAGTAATCCTTACATTATCATTTTAATTCTAAGCTTAAAACTTTAAGTTTCAAGATTATGAACTTTAGAAAACAAGATATTTCTTATAAAGAAGTGCTTATTAGCTCTTTATTAAGCTATGAAGGGATTTTATTGCAAAATCGAAATTCTTTTATTTTTATAGATATTTTATTGCTAAAAAAACAAAATCTTTATTTTTTTTTTTGCTACTATAACTAAACAAACAAGTTTATTTTAGAAATGATCATATCATTGCATATTCCAACCATGCGTTACCACCCGAGGCTAAGTGGATATCCACTTTTCCCCTTACCCAAACCCCCCAGTCTTACCACAAAATATGCGTTGTTGTCGTCGCATTTGAAAACTGATTGAATACATACCGTGGCACGTTGCTTGACAACTGCCAGCTGGATGCCATTGCTCCATGGGTGGTTGATGGATTCCATTCGTTGTGGGTGTCCTGGTAGCTTTTTAAAGGCTATGGCAATGGTAGGACAGAGCCAGAACCAGAGCTGGAGCCAGAGATGGCTTGTTCTTGTTGGCTTTGACATTTTAATTTTATAACTGGCAACAATTTTATGCTGCTATCATTGTCCATGTCGTTGACAAATTGTCCGTAAAGTCTCTAACTCCAAAAAAATAGAAAATAGAAAATAAAAGCAAAATACATGTATGTCAATAAAAGTTTGTGTATGTGTGTGTGTGTGTGCTAAAAATACCGTTAAGCATGACAGTCTTAGAGCCATAGAGCACTCAGATGGGTCACTGTGATATATGAGAGGCTACTTGAAGTAGTAACTATCCAACTATCCAACTATGCAACTACAGATTCCTGTTGCTTTTTGCCTTCCAAGTAGCCGCGTCATGTGCGGGCTTTTCAAACAATTTTCAATTAAGCGCACAATCACGATAAATAAATCTCATTGTGCAGCGAACTTCATCTTGTTCAGCTTCTCTTACTCTCTGTATAGATTTTTATAGCTATATAACTATTTTTGCGGTTTTTTCTTGCCACTACTTGGGGGGAGGGAGTTGGGGGGGGGGGGGGAATACTACAGCATTGCGTGTTGTGGCATCTATGGGCTCCACCCAGGTAGCGGTTGCCATGCTGCGACTTTATTGCAATTTTCAAGCTTCCTCTGTGCCGCTAACACGCTTTTGCTTCTAGCCAGCTGATTGTAGCTTAATGCTCTAACAAATATACTTAATATATTAATAACATAGTCATTCATTTGGTAACGCTTAATGAAGAAGAAAAACTGATCTAAATTGAGTAAATAACTAAAATGTACAATAGGATTAACTTCAGGGTTTCAATTGTATTAAAAATATTTTTAGAGGATTTTAAATCGATTTAAAAAGGACACATATCTTAAGGGACTCTTAATAAATGTATAATCCGATTTTTATATAAAGTTAAAATATCTTAAGATTCTATATTATAGATTCCACATTATAGAAGAATTTTGCTTCCAAGATATAGCTAAAGATTGCATTTTATAGATTCCATAAAATAGAGTGTTTTCTTTTTTCTAACATATAGCTTTGAAACAATTCTTAACTCTAGAGTAAAAGGTTCAATGCAAGCTTTTAATATTTTGATGATAATATATTTTATTAAATTAATATTTTAAAGGTTTTTTATAAATTTTTTAAATGATCAATTGTTAAAAATCGTAAAGATCAAAAACAGTTTTCGCCGTTGCAATAAATGATTATATTTGCAGGATAAAGCCAAGCCTCTATAGGACTTAGGCAAAATTATCAAATTTTACCTAAATATTTCTAGATTCTAATAAAAAACCCTAAACAGCTATTAAATCAGTTTCGACACTATTTTCAAATAATATAAGCTTGTAAACAAGATTTAGGCAATCTAAATCAAAATATCTTACCTTCTTGAGAAGCATTAATGTTGAGACAAGCAAATTTCGATATTTTCACATTTACCCATAAAAATAGGCTAAAAAAGGATAATAAAATTGTGCAAGTGTATTTAATAGGCATTAGGCCAAATAAAGTATTATTTTCCATATAAACTATTATTTTCTTGACCAGGAACAATAGCCGTGTTTTTTTTTTTCGTCTGTATGAAAACACAGATTTGGGTGACCATACATTTTTTTTGGGACACCAAATTAGGTATGTAAGTTGCTGTATATCACACACAGATCAACTTTATTTCAATTCCGATATCCGATAGTCTGATAGTCCTGTCTCAATCAGCAAATATATTCATATATAAATCTTTGTTTCCAAAATTTTTTAAATGTTTTCTTATTTGTTTTACAGCTCTACAGTTCTACAGCTGCATATCTCTCAAATCAAAAATGTGCTTGTCTTATATAAAAATTAGAATGTAATAAAAACATTCTTATACTTCACAATACTTTATTGAAAATATTTTTCGATATAATGTTCGATAAAAAATCTATACTAAGAGTATTTAAGCTTCGTTTGGAATCTAGAAAGGGGTTGTTATTCAACTTGTGTTTATATTTCATTTCCTTGCCATAAATTGTGCGGTTAGAGAGATGTGTGTGTTTTTATAATGTTGATATATGTGTTTGTAATGCAATTTATGAGTTACATAAGAAACATTTCACCCAGCAATGGCTTCATTTAATACAAACTTATATTCAGAATGCTGCGTGTGGTCAGTTTCAAGGCGCTTGACAAATACAATATAATAAAAAGCAAAAACCAAAAAACAAAAAACCAAAAACAAAAATAAAAAAGAAACCGCCAAATGCAGGCAAATTCAATCAAGCGAAATTTAACAAGATTTCCGTGAAGAACGCGTCTTTCTTTCTCTCTCTTTTTTTGTCTCTATCTCTCTCTCTAATGCATAGAAGCTGGTTTCCCCTGTGAGACACAAATTAAGCAAAAGTTGCCGCGAAAAATAAAGACGATGTGAAAAAATAAGAGATACGTAATCGAGGCTATAGCTAAAGCCAAAGGCATTTTTTTTTTTTGATTTTTATTTTTTCATATAAAGTAAATAATAAATCAGCGATGAGACGATATATGAAAAGCAAAGCACATAAACACAACAGACAAACAAACATATTCAGCTGCAGATACAAAAGCATCTCAAAGAACAACCTATAGAAGATTTAGTGGCTGTGTCTTCTCGTTTGTAGCTTAGGTAGCTCAAAAGGAAGTAAACAGGACTTTGAGCTTTACCAGGAATTTTGGCTCTACAGCTTTTTAGCTGTTGTTCTTATTATTATTTCTATTATTATTATTATTATTTTTATTATTATGTGGCATGCCTTTGACCCTATATAAAATAGTTTGATCTTAAGTTTTATTTACTTTAAAGAAATTCGATATATTTAAATATATAATTAAGTTCTTTCTTTTTGTGTTCATTCTTTAATGAATTCCCTGAATTTTAATAAATGATAAGCCGTGTAATTTGAACACACTGTACATAATTTTTTTCTGTGTGCATGCTTAGAAAATTGTTAAAAAAAGAACTGTATATATATATATATATATATATATATATATATATATACTTATTTATCATCAAGTCACTTGATGCCTGCAATACGCGGAATTTTTGTGTTAAAGCAACTTCAACTGGATGTTCAAGTTAAGCACATCAAACTCTTTTATATGTGGATCCAATTTTGCTGTGGAGGTCAATTGTGAGAAAGTTTTCAAAATGAATTCATCAGGAAATTAAATTTAATAATTTTTAAGTATTATTAATGTAACTAAGTATATGATAAAGTAATGTAATAAATATATTACATTTTTTTTTATATTACAAAGAGTGAAACAAAAAACCAAAATTCGAGTTTTCGAAAAAAAATTGCACAAAAATAGCTTTTTTTAAAAAGGGCATATTTTAAGGAAAAATTTTTATTTTAACCCACAACAACTTTTAAACAAATAATCTAATTAAAAAATGTTTTACGGCAGGTTGATAGGCCATTTTATTACCTTTTTCAAAATAAATATAATATATAGAATATATAGCATTTTTTCGATTATCTCGAAAACGATCCAGGCAACATATTTTTTGAATTTTATTTTCGGAATCAGCGACTCATTTTACATATAATCCGATAAAAATTTCGGTATAAAAGAATTATTTTCAAACTGTTGCATAGTGTAATTTAATTAATTATGTTGCCGTTTAATTTGAAATGCCCCATATATTTTGGATTAAGCATATTTTACTGTTTAAGCTTTTCTCTGAAGCTGTTAATTATATTATTATATTATATTATATTATAGACTCAAAGTTTATGACAATTTGTAATTAAAATGTTTAAGAAAAAAAATTTGCTGCTCATGCGATCAATTATTCAAATTGCACTTTTTTTTTACCCATTAGTATTTACCGTTATAATTGTTGTTGTTGTTGTAGTTGTTGCTGTTGCAGTTGCTTGGCTGCCATATTATTCTGCACAAGTGAGCAATTATTTGTGCAACATAATTAAAATTTTATTAATTCATAAACAAATGCAACGTTAAGCAACAGCAACAACAAAAAACAACAATATGCAAAAAAGTTACAGTTGAAAGCTCCCCGACTTTGATATAGTCTCTTCGCAGTATTTTGTTTATATGAGTTTATTATCATTCTTTTTTTCTGATATCAAAATTCATTTTAATATGTGGGAAATAATGAATAAATAATGTTGAAAATACATTGAGTCAAAATTCTTGAGATGGTTTTTAGTAATGCCCATTTTAAATTTGCTAACTGTAGCTATTTAATGGAAAATAAAAGTTTTGTTGAATTTCTCCGCAAACATTTTTAGTGTGGAATTTTAGTGGAATGTTTGATTAACTTATAATCCGCATCTGTTCGATTTTGTGTTCTCATTTTCGCATAAAATGGTAACAGTTTTTTAGCCTTGGGAAAGAGTATTTGATTACACTAGTTTACAATTTTTTTTTTAATCAAGGAAGTTGGGCTCTCATTGTCTACTCTTGATGTATTTTTGAGCGCTGATTTCAAAAATGAAAACCAATTTATTTTTAAAAGTTTTCGAGAAAACCGCAAATAGCTAGATTTTTGGTAGTATTTGGACTAATTTATTCATATCTACAGCAGATATTTTTTGATCTTAAAGCACATTTCGCATTTCAACAGATAATTGTAAGGGTATGCCGTTTATGCGAATTGAATAAGAATTAAAGCCATTACAAACCCTTAAAGTTGAAAAATGTGAACTTTTTTTGAATTTTTGAAAAATTGCTGAATTTTAATTGGTCTTTTAATAATAATTAAATTTAATGATTCTTTCACAAATATTTTAAGCATACATTTGTCCAAATCTGATAATGAATATGGTAGTTATTCAACAATTTAAATTTACGATTAAATTACTACTGAAAAAAGTGTTGAAAAAAGACTTATTGTTGTATGATAAATTCTTTTAGTTTTACAGATATCTCAATCAAACTAAACAATTGAAAGTACTGTGTATAATTTGGGAAAATTATATCAAAAAATGATTATTATAAGTTATATATAGTATATAGTATAGTATATATAGGCAATTATAATACCAATATATATATAGCTAAAATTTATATTTTTGTGCGAATAATTTTTCTAATTTGTACTATATCTTTTTTTTGTTTTTTGTTTATTTAAACATCAGTTTTATATTATTTCATAATATATTGAATGAATGTTCATGTACCTATGATTTATGGTATAAATTTATAAATAGAAATAGCTTTTATTTAATTCAAAGATGTGTACCAAATTTGTATACTCTAAAGTCAACAAAAAATTATTTTCTCTCTTGACAAATAAACATTGCCCTAACCCTATATAGACTCTTTTTAACCTTTAAGAATAGAGTATGACAATTTCTGTTGCTTTTCAGCACTTTATCAAACCCAAAGCCTTGTTGTTGTTGCTGTTTGGATTGTTGTTGTTTTGATGGTTGCTGTTGCTGATGCTGCTGCTGTTGCTGCTGCTGCTGCAGTTGCTGTTGTTGCTGCTGCTGCATCATTCATAAAAAATTCCATAAACGCAGACACACAACAACGTAAACAACAACAAGAGAGAGACAGAGAGGAGACAATCCCCGTGCAAATTTTACCTGCATATTCCATTTTCACACTGGCTTACAACATTGACACCTATACCCTGTTCCCTCACCCTGTAATGCTCTAACCTTTCCCCCTCTTGTTGCAATATTCACCTGGCTTGTTGAGATTTGTTGCAAGCACGTGTCGCTGCTTGTGTGTGTTTGTTGTTTGCCTCTTGCCTCTCTTTTGGGTACTGGCAAATTTCTGACGACATGAAGAGACCACGAGACGAGACCACAACCAACTGCCATCGGTTGGTGTCTAATTGGATGGAGGGCTAAGCGGGGAAAGGTGTAAGGGAAAGGGTATAGAGGAAGCAGCTGTGGAATTGAACGCTTCAGATTTGACTGGCCAAAAAAGCAACTTCCGCAATCAGAGACCAAAAAACCCACCTGGCAACAACAATTCAACAGAGTACAGTAAATGGGCAGCTAAGCTACACATAAATATCTATAGAAATATTAGAACTTAATATTCACAAAATATGACCAACAAATTCCCTATAGAAAGTGGATATACATATATACATAAATATATATATATTTATATATATTCCTCGCCACTTGAATTGAATCCGGCGTAAGTCCGTTTTCGGTCGCCTTTCGCTTCCAAACCAAACAAACAAGAGACTTAATTTTTTTTTTTAATTGAACTTCATTTAATTCTTTTAATTTACGCTATTTGAAAGTTTTTTTGCTCTAGCTATAAGTATTAACAAAAAAATATTAAGCAAAATCTAACAGAATTCGGTGTGTTTAAGCTGCGCCAAAAAAAAAAACATTTTACAGAATTGCTTTTTAACCCAAGAATCATTTTTATATTCAACACAAAATATATACTTGAACTAAATGCTAACTACAAAATTCTTGATGCATGTATCAAGATTTCAATTTCGTAATTCTTTATTAAAAATAAGCAAAGGCGGAATTTATTTAAGACTAAAGTGGAATTAATTTAGGTATAAAACAGACATATTTCTAGGTAAAATATATATAAAAAAATATATATCTGCATTCTGAATTCAGTCTGAAATATTCAGTAAAAAATATATTGATTTTTAAACAAGAAATAAAATACTATCTAAGGCGATTCGTATCTATTTATACATATATTATATATACAATTTATATTATAATTTATATTGTACTATAATATAATTATAATTTTTATGTTCAATCGATCGTTTCTATGGCAGTTTTCCGATTAAGATCAAATTTAATTTAATTATTTATGTAGTTGTCAAACTTAGAACTGGCTTGTGTCGATATTTTAATTTAATTTTTAATCGTATTTTTTTCGTTATCAGCAAACGATTTAATTTATTTTTTTTCTCTTATTATTTTCGGAAACAGCGATCGATTTTACATATGAATTTACTATTGAATGTAAAATTCATTAAATAATGTCATTTAAACCAGGACTTCAAAATATAAACATTTACGTTAAGTCACACCATTCCAAAACACCCTTCATCGCCTGTTTTAAACAGAGTATTAACCAAACGACAAAGAAAACCTAAAAAGTTTTAAGCAAAAAAAAATAAAATAAATATAAATAAATATGTAAAAACGTCATCGTCATTGCCGACATCGACATCATTATTGTCATCATCATGGTTGCAACACCTGTCGAATTGTGGCATCAGCATAAAATAGAATAAAATGATATAAAGTTAATGCGATAAAGCTAAAAACCAAAAGTCACAATCGAAAAAACAGAGAAAACTCAAAAAAATCGCATTGTAAATAAATGTATGGCAATATGCATACAATATTAAAAAATATTAAATGTACACATAAATATAAATATATATTCAATTTGAAAGCTGCACAAAATAAATATAATGTTTTTATATTTAAGAAAAAAAAAAGAAACCGCCTGCGCTTCAACTTGAGCAAATAACAAATTAAACAAATATTTTACAATTGACAAAAAAAAAATAATAAATTGAAATATAGCAAAATAAAACACGCACCAAGTTTGAACGAGCTTAGCAATTGTTAATACATCTACTATGTTGCCTATAAAAATAAACAAAAATATATATTATCAAATAGTGCATTATTAAATAATATTTGAATATTTGAATTTAAAACTATAGTAAAAGGTTTAGAGTAAAATAAATTGAAATTAGAAATGTTTAAACTTCGATAAATTCAATAATAAATTAAATTTTTTAAATTATCCAACAAATATTAAATTCTATTAAATACAAATCTTTTACAAATTGATATAGCTCTGGGCAAACAATTCGTCTTGAAGCCAAGCAACAGTTTGCTTTTTTAAGGACATACTGAAAAAAATCCTTTAAAAAATTGTTAACATTTTTAAAATCTCAAAATATATTCAAAAAACAAAACTTTATAACCGGTTTACTTATATATAAAGCCATTAATTAAAAAATATTAATACTTAAAATAAATATAAATATTTAAATAAAACAACCAAACATTAATTTCTGCTCATAAATATTTATGCAAATAATAAAAAAACCCGCTTAATTAATATAAGAAATATTAAAGCTAAGCAAATCAAAATAGTTAAGAGCTAATGCAAAATTATTAAATATTAATAATTAAATATTATAATAGCGATTTATTCGCCATTCCAAATACCATAAAAATGATTTAATCAGCAATTTTTGCCAATAAAAAAATATAAAAACCAAAAGTCAAAATCAAAAAAACAACTAAAAACGCCTTTAAGGTCTTCAGTAAGACAACAAGAAAAGGGCAAAAACTAAAAAAGTTGAATATAATAGTTAAAAAAAAAACACCAAAAAATATATAGATAAATTGCTAACAAAGCGAAGCACAAAAAAAAAATAAATAAATAAAACAAAGCTGTTGAACAAAATGTGGACCCAGTACAGTCGCAAAACATTTTCCCAGTTCAAGAATAGAAGACCAGAAGTTGGCCAAAAGCAAAAAAAAAAGATTATAAGCCATTGGGTTAACAACTTTTGTTGATGTAATAACTTCTCGTTGGGTTTCTTGACTCAGGGTATATTTGCAGAATAAATAAATTTTACTTTTCTAATAGATTTAACGCTGAGAAGTCAAAAGAATTTTTAATTATATTGTTAATGACATAATTGAAATACGGACTCTAAGTTTTATTATTCATATTTTTAAACTAATTTAAATTTAAATATAATAATTAAATGGCGCTAGACTGTGTGTACTTTAAAATTACATTAATTTATATATTTTTAAGCTTGTTTGATTAACAATATATTTTAAATTATGTGTTCCGGTTTAAAGTGTTGATTGACAAAATTTAACTGTGCCAGAAGAATTTTTTCACTTTTAATAAATTTCAAAATATTCTAGACAAAGGACAAAATTATCTTTGAAACTATGTAAAACTTTTAAAAATCAAATATTATCTCATGCAGATATGAGCAAATAAATCGAAATAGTGCCAATTAAATAAATAAAATATTGGTTTGATTTTTTTTAAGCCCACGCTACAAAATACATTCAAAAAAAGGCTTGAAGAACCCAGCTTTTTTTTTTTTTTTGAATTAACTACATTAAAAAAACAACAACAATTTGCCGTAACCCTTTCTTCAGCACCAAAAAAATAAAACCTTCATTTAATGCTTTTTTATAAAACCAAAACTCAAGGCAATTCTTTGGCAAAACTCATTTTTCGCTCCAAGTTTAATTTCGTTGTTGTTTTTTGATTATGTTGTTTCTTAATTTTTTACCTGTAGTTCACTTTTTCTTTTATTTTTGGATAGACATTGATTTTGATTTTTGTCTAGCCGTTGGCTTTGGCGGGGAGTCTACAGAAGCGTATTAATGGCGTCACGTTGGGAACTACTGGTTTTTTATTTTTATAAACTTTTGAAAACTTTGCTATTTTATAATACACTTTTAGAGAGTATTATGAGTTTGTCATAAAGTGTGTATTGATTTTAAGGCAATCCATTGATAATATATTCTTGATCAACATTAAAAGGCGAATTGATTTATTTAAACGCTAACTATAGAGTTTTTAATTTTCAATAGAGATATATAGATAAATCTTGATACAGATACATATTTTTGTGGCTGACATACTATATCTAATCTGGTAGGAACTATCAGTAATATAAAAATTCAAATGTATAAAATATATTATTGTTATTATAAATATTTTAATCAAACTATGCAATTCTTAGATTCCTGAACGATTTTAAATTAAGTGATATATTATAGATTTTATAGAATTAATCGATTGAAAAATGTGTTTTTCTATGAACTAAGCCGAGCTTAATTATATTTTTTTTATTATTATTATGTATATATTTTTAAAAAATCTAATCGTGTTCTCTTATCGCTACCAGAAGAACTTTGGCTCAAATATGTTAATTTTAATACGTGAAATTTTTGATTTTTCGGAATATTTTAACCAATCTTTTCAAATATAATCTTTACCCAGCTCTTGAAGTTCTGGTTAAATAAAATTGATTAAAACAAATGATTTTTTTTTTATCAAATTCGAATTACTATATCTTTAAATTGAAAATTATTTTAGTGAATTTTGCTTTGTGGAAAATCTCAATTAATGGATGTTTTTATTGTACTATTAATAAATTATTATAAATTATTTTTTTATGTATGTGCTTTGCGGAAAATCTCAATTAATGAATGGTTTCATTGTACTATAAATGCATTAGCTATATTTAAAAAATATCAGATATTTTAATCAAATAGCTGCTATAGGAAAAGTCAGCTGAAAATTGAGTTTTTCTTTTGCAATCTTTTCAGCAAGGGTATTTAGTATCTTCAGTAAATTTCAAGTTAATTTTAGTTAATTTTTCTATTTTTTTTTTTGCTGTTTATATCAGTTAAAAATGACTTGAGTCATTGCAGCCGCCGATTCAATGCCAACAAACAGTTTTCCGACGAATTGTTTGGGAAATTGTATATCTTTTGTCACTTATGTTAGTTTTCCTGTTGGTCATCAAGTTTATTTATTTTTTTTGTTTTGTGTACGCTTTAAGCATTGTCTATCGTCATTTTGTTTCTAATTGTTTGTGGCATTAAAACAAATGTGGAAAAACAACAACAACAACAATAAAGCCAAAGTCAAAGGAAAATGGCAAGAAAAAATACAAAAATAAAATTTTTAAAACTGTCAGCAATTAAAGTAGCACATTTGCCATTTGCCTTTTGTAGTTAGCAGATTGGCAAGTCTTTTAAAAGTTGTTGTTTATTATTGTTGTTGTTGTTGTTGTTTTTGCGGTCTTATGTGCGGTAATTATGTGCATACAATCAGCAAATTTAACTGCATTTGTCATGCATAATTAAGGCTAAAAAGAATCTAACCAAAAATCTTAAGTGTCGACAAAGAGTTGCAAATGAAGATGTAGTATGAAAATGTTTTCTTAACTTGCCAAAGATCAAATCTATTTGCCAAAGAACGTGCGATGACTTCATAGGAAATATTGTAATATTAATATTAACTTTTCAAGTTTTATGATGGAATAGTTAAGGGGTAATAAAAGATTATTGAGGGAGAATATAGAATAGAATAATGTATAAACATTAGAAAAATATAAAAGTTATAGTTATAGTAAAATGTTCTGCAGAAAATTTTTAATTCTTTTTAATATTGAATATTTTGCAAAATAGAAGTATCTGATTGGAAATTTAATAAACTTGGCTAGATATGTATAACATACCTGTATAATAATATATCATTTGGAATTGTCAAAATGAATAAATCTTTTTATTATTTATTTTCATTTAATATATATAAGTATGTATCTTAAATATGTTTAAAATTGAAAAGTCTAAAGTCAGAAGCTAATATATTTACATATAAGATAACTCAAAATAAATCACTTCTGTTAAAAAATAGCAAGAAGAATTCCGATAAGATATTATTATTATTATAAATATATTATTCTATATTATATATTATATTAATAATAATATTTTTATATTTTTATTCCTATAATATAACTTAACATTTATCACTTCTGTCAGAAAATAGCAAGAATAATTCCAATAGGAACTTTTACATCGCTGCAGCAGAAAAATTTCAATACAATATCTGCGGTTTTTTTTAATTTGTGTCTAAAAATCGATTCTAATTACATAGTGTACTCTAAAAAATAATTTATTTATACAATAATTCTCCTATTTATTCGAATTTTTATTTACGATAATTTTTTCAAATTTAATACACGCAAAATAAACTTAATTTTTACTTGGAAACTAGATTTTCACATAAAAGAATATATTTGAAAATAAGACTTATTTTAAGTGGAGTTCTATTTATGCATTTAAAACATTATTTTCTCAAATGAAATTATTATTTTTTTTTAATTTTTAAAAATAGATCTGTTCCCAAGCTATGGGAATCTATCGCTTTAATATTTAAACTCTTTATTCTATATGAAAATATAATAAAATATATATATTTTCATTTTTAATTTAAGGCATACGGGGATCGTCAAATATAAAATATCTATTTTCTATATCAAAAAATAATTGTAAATAGATATTTTCCAAAATAAAATATTATGAAAAAAAAAAATTTAAAAAAATATTTGCATATTTTATAAATCATTCTCAAACACATTAATTGCTTCACAATATTGTTTCTTCCTTGGAAATAATTGTTAGGAGTTTATGAAAGATATTATTATATAAAAATATAGTTTATTATATTTATTATTTAGTTTATTATATTTATTATTTAGTTTATTATATTTATAATATTTAATATAAATTAATGTTGTGTAGACCATGAAAGATGGCTAAAAATAAGAATTATGGAAAAATTAAATAAAATTAATAGTAGTACACTAATCCAATATATTTTTTTTTAAATAAATTAAACCCGTAGCTTGCTATAACATTGACTATAAAGCAAAATCTTCGAGTAATAAATATTGGTATATCTTATCAATTAGAACCAATTAACACATGTTTTTTTTAATAAAAACTTAGTTAACGACCAAACTTAAACTTCTGATTGAACATGTAACTAAAAATTCAGAAATTTATAAAATTTGTAAATAAAAACCAGAAATCTTTAAGATCGATTTCAAATTTGAAGCTGCCTTAAGCTTTATCAGTTTTAATTATCTAACTAGCCACAAAATGTCATATATCATATTTGCCAAAAAAAAAACTAGAAAAGCCACAAACATTTTTGTATGCTGTCTCGGGCCTGTCCAATCAGAATGTCAGATATTATTTTGATTTATGTGCGGATTTTTCTAATAAAAAACTATGAAATATTAAAAATTGTTTGCCGCTTGATTTTGAAGCTTAATATTAGCAAAAATTATTATAATTTTATGTAATTTGACATAAAATAAAATATTAAAAAAAAATTTGATGCTGTTTTGTTTAAGCAAAAAAATGGCCATAAAAAGTCAAATAGCTGCCAATAAAACAATGTACATTTGTATGTGTGTGTGTGTGTGTGTGTGTGCGTAATGTCTAGTTGTATGTATGTTTGTATGGGAGCACAGCTAGTAGCACTGAGTGCTATTGAAATTGAAGGCGACAGTGACGACGACGGCGAAGACGGCGACGGCGGCGTTGAGAGCTTTTCCATTTTGTTTATTTTTGTGCTTTCAATATTTTTTGTCGTCGCGCTGCGCGACAAAGCTGCAAATGAGCGTTTGTGCGCTCGCTGATTTAAAGCTCTCTCTCTCTCTCTCTCTCTTATTCCCGCTCATTCCGTGTGCACTCATCACAAACACAACATGTGTTTCGTCATCAAAATTTGTTTTTGTTGCATTTGCAGGAGAAATTTTTTTTTTGCTGCTTTGTTTTTGTTTCTTGTTTGGCGTGTACTGATCAACGTTTTATTTGATTTTGTTTGACGAAAAAGCTTGGAAAAATGACTTCGCTTTAACTTTTTAATTTCACATTTATATTTTAGGTTTAGTATTTATTTAAAAAATTGTAATTTTTATTTTTGCAAATTTGTTGGCTGTTTTTGCCATTTTTATTTCTGCAAGAGCAACAACAAAAACAATGCCCTCAACGGAGATTGTTGTTTTTGTTTTCTTTTTCGAATCGTTCTTGACGTATTCGTTGTCGTTGCTGTCGTTAAGCGCCGCGTATCTCTCAGATACGCTAATTGTGGGGCCAACACGCAAAATGAAAATGCCGGCAGTGGTCTCTAGAGAGCAAGAGAGAGAGCGCAGCGAAATCTGTGCATCTCGTTCTATTTGCAGTGCAATGAAACGCTGGTGTAAGTAGAGGCGCACTATAAGCGGCCATTGCCAAAGCATTGCCAACAGGCAGCAAATTTTTGCGCTCTCACAACACTTGACACATGGAGCGGGAGAGTAACACAGAGAGAGAGAGAGTAAGAAATTGACAGACAGCGACACACACAGCTGGTGTATCTTTTGAATGCGTTTCAGTTCGAGTTTGTATTTCGTTTGGTGAGGTTGTTTGCCTGGGCACACACATAGAGCAGTTGAAAGTGCCATAGTATCTGCTATCCCCACTGTCGACGTGTCTCGTTCGTGCGCCGTGCGTGTTTTTCAAATTACAATTTTATACATCTAACTGGCCTAAACAATTGTGTAAAATATAGCTAAATATCTACAATTGAAATTAATTGAAAGTACGCAAAAAGCAAATCACTTGGCGCAGCCCAAAGTATAATAAATGGAAAAAAAGCAAGAAGCAAAGTGCGTGCATGTGTGTGTGTGTGTGTGTTGAGTGTTTGCTCCGCTGCGTTGCAACAACGCAAATTGCTTGCAATTAAACTACATTTCAAATGTTTGCTGCTGTCTGCCAACATTATTTATACTATGGAAATTATTAAAAACCTGTAAAACATATAAATTCTGTGGATATTTTCTTAAAAAAAATTTCAACTCGGTTACGGAATTTTTGTGTCGCGTTTCATTGCCAGCGCGTCTCAGAGCGCGCGCTCTCTTATTTAATTTCGCTCTCTCTCTCTTATTTACGCTCGCGTGTCGCTTTGCCGCGTCGGCCGCGTTTCATAATCCAATTGCCGTCACTCGCTTTGTGGTCGTCTTCGTACGTCGCGACGTCGCTGTCGCTGCCTTCGCGTATCTTTATTTATATTTTGTTTCGTTTCCATTTCGTTTCGCACTCGCGCCTTGTTATATTTTACAGTGTGTGGCTGCCTAGCCTTCCCCCCCAGGCCCCCTCTTTCAACACACCCTATCCTACAACAACAAAACTAAAGTTAAAGTTTTTTTTTTTCTTATACTAATTGTCATTCCACATTTGTTTATTTTCCCTTACGCCTTGCAACATGCAGTTCTTGACTTCTACGACAAGTACTATATCATTTCTTGAAGAAAAACCATAAATACAATATATATATATTCTCTCAAGTTTAATATATATAAAAAAAAATATTATAAATATACAGCTATTGTGAAAAAATATAAATAACAAAAAAACAACAATATAAATATATCAAGTTTGCCTTGAAACATATTAAAAGATATAATAAAGAAATCGAATCAATAGAAAGCAAAATTTATAGCTACATATATAGAGTAATACATATATATATATTTATTATACACGCAACGGTTTCACTTTGCAAATTGTATACAACAACAAATACCACAAAGAAAAATATAAAAAAAAAAATTTACAATCATTATTCAAAACATATTAATTGTTAGGCCAGAGTTGCCTAGTGCCGTTAAATAAATGCAAAATAAATGTGCAAAAAATTAAAAATTAATTAAATATAATAAATAATAAAATTTAAAAAAAATGTAGTTAAAAAAAACTTCAGAAACTTGGATTACAACGCATTTAAGTCGAGAGATTGAAGAAGTTTTGGAATTGAAAGCTTGAAAGTTATCGAAAAGGTATTTTGAAATATTTCAATTGAATTAAAATAATTTCTCTCTTTATATTAAAAGAGAATTTTTTTATTTAATTATTATTTAACTAACTGAAATCTTATGATTTTCAAATGTATTTATAATCAAAATTATAAGCTATTTTACCTGTCTACGAATTTTATTAGATTTATTTAAGATTTGTGTTAGATTAAATGCATTTTGAATACTTGATTAATTGTTTGCATTGAGTCATCGATTTCAAACAGTTTTTTTTTGCGATTGCTTCAGCTACCAAGGCTTTTATCAGAGTTTTGCAAATGGCTTATCAACTTTAGAAATTATTAGCAATTCTAAGGTGTCTAAGAATAAGTATACACTGCGAAAAAGATAATGTAAATACAGCTAGAAATTTTGTAATTCTTAGGTTAATTTGATTTTAAAAACTAATTCTAAATATTCGACCAAATTGCCGAGTTTATTGAGTCTACGAATATTAATTTATAAATAAAGCTTTTATGAAAAAAACGTTTATATGCCCTAACATTTTAAGAGTTCGGTTTGTTGCCAAGAAAAAAACGCTACAACACCGAAAAAAAACAAATAAATTTACGTTTTATATTCCTTAATATAAAGCGCCAAATATGGGCTATGTATAAGGGTAATCTATTTAAAAAAAAAGATTTTGGATTAAAGCAAATATTAAATAAATAATTTTTCAATTATATATAACGAAAGTGTATTATAAAATTTAAAATTAAAAAGAAAATATTTAGCTAGTTTTTAAAGCTTCTTATTTACAGTATCTATTTACAAAAATTAAATATGTTTAAAGCTTTCATGTGCTTTTGAAGCTTATGAATTACGATTTAAATTTAAACTTTACAACGACATTACTAAAGCTTCAATTTAACTATATTCTTAAGATTTTTAAGAGGATTTTAGTTTTATTATTTATATAGCTAATAACAAACCTGGCGTGCTTTGTTTTGCTTATTTAATGCCTTAAACCTTAACTATATATAATTTTTAAAATGGTTTAAAAATGTATTAAAGCTGGTAACAGCAAAAAAAGCATCTTCGACTATATAAAATATAAATATATTTTTCAAACAGCCAAGAAGCTTAAACCCTGTCTGTCTTGTCGGTTCATATTTATAAACTCGTCGATCTAGGACTAAAGAAAAATAATTGCTAAACTTATTAAATAGATTTGTGGGTTTCTGAATATAGAAATTCCTGTTCTTAAATCGTAAACTGTTTTCGAAATAGAAGTTAAAGTTTTTGTTTCGATTCTTCTTTTGCTAATCGTTGAATCGGTGTACGTTCTCCAAGAAATAATTTTTATTTTTGCATTTTTTTTTATAGCAATTTTTTGAAACATTTTTTTACTTTGGTTAATTTTTAACTTAAGCCTCTGTGGCTTTTAAATGTTTACTGAAAGAGTTTTTCTTGATAATATATTTTTTGTAGTGAGGTTATGGATGTCTCGTTCTTCCCCTTTTTCCGGTATCTGCCTCTACATATTTATATACCAAATACAATTATTCTGAAAGAAATATATTTTGGGCATTACATATATTAAGTTTTCCAACTTTCCCTGTATTACGGGTTGGGAATTTATCTTATCCTTCCTTTCCTTCCCATGAAGAAGCGTTTATATTTTTTTTAGTTTCACGATTAATCAGTGATATTTTGCTTATATATTTATAGATACTTTTATTGAATTAAACAACTATTGTTTTGTGCAGTGTAGTTTATTACTATAATACTCAACCATTACATAATGACAGACAGTCATTGTTAGGGTTGAGTTTCAGTTCAGTTATAATTCTTAAGCCAAAAGGCGACTGCTTCAAACTTGATCTTAAGAGCAAACAAAATACAGACAGCGCCAGAAGACAGACAAATTGTTGAACTGACGATGGGTTTTTTTCTATTTGTATATATTTATATATATATGTATATACGAATATATATGTAGATGTATAAGATACTAACTCTTTGGAGGCGCGCGCGCGCTCGTTTTGTCATGTGAAGTGCGAGTATCTCACAGATACAGATACAATTTAAGCGTAGTATCAGACGAGCGTGACGGCCAATTTGTTTTTGTTATGCTATCAGACACACTAAAAAAACTCGCATATGATATTGAAATAAATGTTTATTTTTCTTCTTATATATATATATGTATATATTTAAGCATTTTATTTATAAAATTTTCAATGAACATTTTCTTTGGGGCTATTTTTATGTGCAATCTCTCAATGTATCTCAATCTTGCGACTACTCTCATTTTGTGAGTACATTTGCGACGTATTTTGGTTTGATTTAATTAGTTTATTGTTGTTTTTGGCCCACAGCATTTGGCCAACAGGTTAAACCAGTTTTGAGCCCAATAACAAAAGCCAAACCAACAATTTCTTTATAAATAGTTTTTGGCTCGTCAGTTGGTTTGTATATTTATTTATTTATTTATTTTTTTTTTGGTCTCTCTCTTGTTTGCCCCTCAAACTTAATTGCCAGCTCATAATTTAATAAAAATTTAACTAAACACAGCGCTTAGGCTTATCGCCAAGGCAAGTGCCAAGCTCTCTCTCTCTCTCACACACACACACACAGCAACACACGCACAACAAATACTACACACTCACTGAGCTAACAGGCAGCTACGATTAGATAATAGCATTTTAAATATTGTCTCTACTGTACTCTGTAAAATTGACCAACAATAACAAATGGACTTTGTTTTAAAACTGCAAAAGAAACTGAGAGAGCGACCGCAGAGACAGAGAGAGAGAGAGAAAAACTGATAAGAAAATCCAAATAGAGAGCGAGAAATATTGCAAAGAATTTTGTAGAGAATGCTAAGAGCGTGTGTGTGTGTTAATGAAATGCTTTGAGGCACTGTACGTCATTAAAATATAAAAATAAAAAAGAAAAGAAACAAAAAAACCAATAGAAAAATTTCGACTAGACAAAGCACAGAATCGAGTATTTGCAAAGGTAAAAATATAAAACAACAGAAATTTGTCATTTTGAAAATTCGGAAATTTAATTGATTTCATTTTAAGTTTTTAAAATGTTTTGGATTATTTATTAGGTTAATTTGCAATTATTAATGTAGTACTCTCTAAAATGTCACTTAAACATTTAAAAAAAATCAAAAACTAGAACTTGTCATATTACAAACTTGGAAATATTTCAAATTAAATTTTAGCTTTTTTAAAGTTACTACAATTATTTATTTTAAATTCAAATTAAGTTTGCAACTAAATAAAAGTGTACAAAAATATTTAGAAATATTAAAATAATTCAAGACATATATAAAATAAAAAATTATCGCCTGAAATGTCTATAATCCAATCTTAAATAAATAAGGCAAATAATACAATGAGACAAACTACAATAATAATTTTTTTAGTTAGTTCAATTTGCAACAATGAATATTACAAACTCTATCAGAATAGAATAGTGAAAAAATAAATATTTAGAAAATTAGAAAAAACATTATCCAAAATGACTCCAAAATGCTAAAAATCTACACTATCCAACACTCTTTGAATTTTAATTATGTGTTTAGATTAAATTCTTGCAAAGGGTTAAGTTAGCTAGCTAAAAAATTAAATTGTCTTTGAAATGTGACCATAGATTGTTTGAATAAGGAAACAAGCTAAATATTCCAACAATCAAATAATAAATAAATATTTTAATAAAAAAAATCATAATACCCTTTTGCAAGTGTATAAATATAAATAATAATTAAATTAACTTTAAGAAAATTAGCTGAATAAAGTAAACTTCATTATTATCTAAATTTTTTTAAATTTGAATTAAAAAATTCAACAGTTGTAACTTCTAAATAATTATCTTGATTTTTGCTATAGATTCTATTTTTTAGAAAGAAATATATTTTGATCATTTATAAAATTTATATTTAAAATAATATAATAAATATGTCTTTTATATATTTTTTTATTATTATTTTATTTTTCGGTCCCTAATATTTTAATTAATTCAAAATATATTTAAAAATTCGTTGCAAATAGTTGCCTATGTACTCTAAATCTTTTGCATGCGCACATTTAAATAAATATTTATTAAATTAAATTATTCAAATTATATATAGATTCTAACAATGATTCTAAAAGCTTTAATCTATATATATACAAACTGTTGTCTTATGCTCTGCATTATTTCAATTGTAGAAATATGAATTCTTGACGTCACACTTAACTTAAATATTGCAACAAGCACATTTTTCAGATATGCATATAGAGCACATGCTTATAAATAAATATAATTTAAATTGTATCTGTATATATATGTAAGTGTGTATCTCAAAATATGCAATGCATGCGCCATTAAAAACTTGTTGTTGTCATCGAGAGCCGAGAGAGCTTCTCTGACCTTTGCGTCAATGTCCTCAAAACCTTGAATATTGTTATTTTTTGTTGTTTTTTTTTTTGTATTTCTCTGTGTTATTAAGGAAAAATGCAAAGCGCACGTTTTTCGACTTGTAAGAACTTTGTAACTCTCCTTTACCATTCTACAGATACAGATACATATATAAGTACAAGGCGCAAATGAATTTGTGCCGTTTTGTAGCATTTTCCATGTTAATTGGGAAATTAAGCGTGTCTCGTCGTAGTTCGTCAGAGTTTCAGTTTCCAGTTCTTAGTATCCAGTACTCAGTTCTCAGTTCTCAGTTCCCAGTTCTCAGTTCTCTGTTCTCAGTTCCCAGTTCCCAAGTTTACATTCTCCATGCTCAAATTGGCATATCTTATATTTTTATTTCACGTTGTTGTTTTTGTTGCGGGCTACGTTTATAATTACGTTAACTTCAATTACTGCTTACGTACAATATTATACCAATTTTTTTTTTTGGTCTGCTTCTTCTTGTTTTCCAACTAAAACTGGTTTTTTATTTATTTTTTTTGGATGCCTTTATGCCGCTCCACAAGTTTTGCTATAATTTTAATTTCTTTTTGAAGTTCTTCGCAAATTTATTGAAGGTCTCTCTACGCTCTTGCCTGCCATGTTAAATACTAGTTAAATAATTTTTAAAACGTCTTAAATTGTTGAAGTGTTGATCTTCGTGGTTTCTGAAATGTGGGTTAAAAAATATGGACAGCAAGAAAAAAAAAATAAATAAAACTAAATAAAGACACGTTGCTGTAATGATCGATGGGAATGTGGAGTTGTATCAACAGAAGGAATATATTTTTAGGATTCTTAAAGACAGTAAAAGTATCGTAAAAAGTAAACAGAAGATTAACAAGGAAGTGTTAATCTACATCAGCAAGAAATATATATTATATATGGAAATATAAGTAGTATTATAAGAAAAATTAATAAATTCAAAAATTGTCCCAAACTTATATTAATTTTTGCTTTGTATTAGGAAAATTCTACATTATTTATTGGACTTTATTAGAGTTCTTCCAATATTTCTAACTTCCATACTTACTAAATTTAAAGCTTAAATTAATACTTAAGAACAAGTATTATAAATGAAGTTGACATTTTGGTTGTTAGTTAATAATGCCAATGTGTTAATAAAAATTCAAATAATGTGATAGT
The DNA here is from genome assembly GCA_035043045.1 of Hirtodrosophila alboralis. Lineage (NCBI taxonomy): Eukaryota > Metazoa > Arthropoda > Insecta > Diptera > Drosophilidae > Hirtodrosophila > Hirtodrosophila alboralis. The sequence continues at coordinate 739,357 of JAWNNH010000618.1, read as the reverse complement.
TAATTTATTTTATTAATACATATAATATTTATTAAAATCCTGACAATAAAAAGGGTCCACAAAAATACACGTTATAAACTACGTTCAACAATTATTTATATTATCTGACAAATATTTTTCTTTAATCGTGAAAAAATATATATGTTTTATCATCTTATGTTAACTGTTAAACTTGCGATATTTTTCAACAAAAATCATTATATGAAATATTTATACAAAATATATATAATGTTATTCGATTAATAAATGTATATTGATTGTAGAAAAATTGGCAGAAAGTTATTCACTTATTTTTCTGATATAATATTAATTTTTCTTTATATACAAAACGTTTTATTGCAAAAATAAGCAAGTAAATGCGCAAATACATTAATTTATTTGTCAATACTTAGAAACTTGAACTTGGAAATGTAGGTAGTAGATACTTATAAGAACTAAACACGCGCTAATCGCATTAACAATATATTTTTATAGAGTGAGAAAATGGAAAATGAAAATTATATAACAAAACTATGAAGATTTGAAGCTGCCATAAGACTTATGTAAATATAGACAATTTAGCAAAAATATGAACATTAAGTTACATTATTTTTAACATTTTATAGAAATGAATAGAAAAATTTAAAAATTATGAGCACATTTATTGAAAAGAATGATATGCAATTCATATAAAATAAAGTGTAATGAAATTTATAATTAAAATGATAGAGAGATAAGTAGATAGATAGTTGGTTAAATAGAAAGATAGATTGATAAATAATTAGTTGAATATATAGTTAAATAGATAAATGAATATATAATTATGTATGTACTATATCAATTGGTTAGATAAATGGATAGACAGACTGAAACATAGATGGACCTATGAATAAATAAATAATTAAATATAAAGATGGTTAGATAGATACTTGGAGTGGTTAGATAGATGCTTGGAATGGTTAGATATATAGGTAGATATACAGATAGACATGTAATAGAATAAAATTTATAGATTGAGAGATGTTCAGATAGACAAAAATAAATAAATTAGAAATACTACTTTATTTATATTCCAATATAATAAAATCAGGGAGAAGACTTAACAATTCAAAGCTGCGTTTTTCTTTGCTATACAGCGAACGATTTAAAAAAAGATTTCTGTATTTTAAATATTAAGGCTTTAAAAAGATCTTAAATCGAATTTCCTGCAATCTTTCTGTTCTATATTTTGAACCTAAACACGACTTGCCACACGATTGTTGCATTTCTATTCACACATTTGCGTATCAACAAATCCCAAGATAGTTGTTGTTGTTGTTTGTGTATCTGGATGTGTGTGTGATTGTCATTGTTGTGTGTTTGGTACACTATTTCCTCCAGCACACACACATATGTACACACAGATACACCCACACACACTTGCAAACATATTTGTTTTGTTTTGCTTTGCGTTTTGTGGGTTTGCCCGCATTTGAATTTCATTTTTAGATTTCAATTTATTTTCGGCGTAGTTTATGCCAATTTGGTTTTTTGGGTGCGATTTCTTTTAATATTATGTATGTCATATATGCATATATACATATGTACATACATATATAAATTTATATAGTATGCATTGTATGTGTGTGTTTGTGCTCTTCAAATGAATTTGATTTGATACTCATTTTTATATACTATATTGTATATATTTTTGCAACGCTTCTGTTATTGTATAATAGCTAAAAAAAATAAAAAATCAAAATTGCAAGCCGTACTGTACGGCCCGATTATAATGCCTAGTATCTTGCTCTCTCTCCGTGTCTATATGTTATATATTATACAATATATTCTACAATTTTGAAAGCATATTAACTAATTGACGTCTGTGTTTATCTATACGCAACAACAAAAACAAAAACAAAAACACAAAATAAAAGAGATGTTGTTTTACTTAAAGATTTTCAAAACTGACATTTTGGACATGCCGCAAATTGCGAGACAAATGTTTCAACTCATTTTGAGATACATTTTTTTATTTATATATATTATTTATTTAGATTTTTGTATCAGCTGTACTTAGTCGTGACGGCGGCACTGTGAATTGTTACAAACGTATTTTTCTGTGGCTTACTACAATTATCTTAATTAAAAATCTCAAGTCAAAGTTGGCCAACAACAACAAAAAAACAATAAAAGATTAGCTCATCTGTTTTCTGTTGAATTAAATAATCAACGTCTTTCAAATGGCCCAAGCGGAATCTTTTAAGCAGGGCTTAAAACAAACTCGATTCTTAGTTAAAGTCTTTTATTTTTATCTTATTTTTTTTGCCGACTGCCCTGTAAATTGCTCTATAGAAATTTAATTTATGAGAACTGAGAAAAGTAAATAAGAGTATTTAAAGTTTAGTTATTGTAAACTAGAAAGATTCCCTGTTTATTTAGATATACGATATTATCTTGATTAATTACAGTTTAAAGTATTTAAAAGGCAAGGAAATTTTTCGAAAAGTTGAATTAAAAAATCAACATAATATTTCTTTATTCGTATTTTTTTCAGATCAATTATGTATATTCCAAGTTTCTCGCTTTAACTAAATCTGTTGGATATTATTTTAAAAATTGTTTTAATTAATTTTTCACGAATTGTATGGAATATCAAAAATATTATTATATTAAAATACGATCTTTAGCATCTTTGGAATTTATTTATCGAAGAATATATATTATTAATATGATTTATGATTAATATGATTTATGAATAATATGATTTATGAAATAAATTATGATATTAATATAATAAAATGCGATATTCTCTAGCATATTTAGAAATTATTTATCGAAAAACATATGTTCTATATTTCATCGATATTATAGTACTCTTTTCACATTTAAAGTTCTATAATGTGATTAAAATATTTTTATTTATATAATTTATTGGCATATCAACAATAACAAGCATTCTACATCTGCGTATATCTTATAGTACCCATATACCAAATATTCCAACTCTCCAACATCTTTAAGCTATATTTTTCTTATAAATTACATTTCCTTAGTTTCTTTAGCCTGTTACACACGCATTCACAATATTATTATACCCATTTAGAAGCCTTTACAGGGCATGCAAAATAAATGTATTTTATAAAAACGTATATCTAAAAAATTTGTATTTTGTTTTTGGCTGAAATAATGTTGATGTCATAGGTTTGTTAGCTGGCATTAAAAAAATGTTTATGGCACGCACTCAGTTTAAAGCTGTGTGTGAGCTAATGCAGGCATCAAATCGAAGGAATGCGATTAAATGCCAAATAAATAATTTGCAAATCAATTTCAGGCCTTTGAAGTATAATAAATGATTTGGGCAAAGAAGCTGTGAAATGTGTGTGTGTAAAAGTGATGATTACATTTTTAGTAGTATTTAAATAGATTTTATAATAATTTAAAAGCAGTTCTGTTTATACGAATTCGAAGTAGTTTATTTAGTTTCATTTAGAGTCCTTTTGAAATAAAAAAAACTTTCAATATCGATTGAACGGATTATTACGTAGCTCATAAGATTATGAATCTGAGCAATTTGTAGAGTTAAGCAAGGAGTTTCTCGACTTTCCGAATATTCAATAAATTCAAATAATACTCGAATTGCAAAAGGAAAAATCTTTAGAGGGCATATTGAGAGTTAGTTTCGTTTTGTAATAAAACACTTTGAATAATTTAATATAATATTAAAAATTAAATTTAAAAAAACATTTTAAGGAAAATTTATATTTAGTATCATATTTAAGAAATTGTAGTCATTAGCTATGATTTGAAATTTCTTATCTACATCGTTAACTAAAATATAATTTAAATATATTTGATATTCTCATAGCAGACATCTATATTTTGTAGCGTTCGCGATCTCAGTTTATTCTTCAATATTCAGAAAACGTTGAAGCTATGAAATTTGGCTTTTTCACTAAAAAATAGTGTAACTAAAAATCAATTATGTCACAAAAATATATATTTAAAAAATTATGCTTATGTTCATTTTTTTTTCTCAAATTAAATGCGTATAAATGTAATATGTCCATTGTTATTTTTTTCAATTCCGATAAATTCGTTCATTATCGTAATACTCGTAGAAACGTGCTCTGAATTGCGAATAGTGTTTATGCTGTCGAATTATGTTCGATTTTCAGCTTATTAGATTTAACCTAGTAATTAGGAAGTAAATTGTAAGAGTAAATCCTATAAAAATAATTCGGAGATTGAAATTCTCGCTATAATTATGTATGTACTTATAAACTTTAATTACAGTCTATTTTTTATTTTTTTTTTTTTTTTTTTATTCTTATGAGTTGGTCACACTCGCTTGATTGGCAGCTTATTAGATTCAATTGGAAAGGAAATTCTAAAGATCCTATAAATAATACTTAGAGCTCCAACTTCTCGCTATTATTATGTACATATAAAGTGTTATTACAGTCAATTTTATTTTTGGTTTTGTTGAGTTGGTCACACTCGTTTGATTTGATTGAAGTAAATAATTAGAAAGCAAATTCTGAAAATAAGGTAAATTCTATAAACAAAACTCTAGCTTCCTCCTATAATTATGTATGTAGTACTTATAAAGTTTTATTACACTCAATTTTTTTGTAATTGCTTTTATTTTTTTGTTTGTTGACTTGGTCACACTCTTTTTACAAGCTTTTACATATTAATGGCTACTCAAAGCTCAGTTGACAGTTAAATTGCGATGTCAGCTTAGACGTGAGCTTTGAACTGAGTTCAAATTGTGTGAGCGACCATTTTGATTTCTGCACAAAACAAAAAAGAAACAACAAAAACAACTTTTGACTCAGATGTTGGACTGCTGCTTTTTGGCTACCTGTTGCCTGAGCTTGCCAAGAACTTTGAGTAGAACTTTTTGATGTTGTTGTTGGTTAAATGCCACTAAACTCTATTATTAAGCCATGCAAGCAGAAAAAAAGCAAAACTAAAGCGAAAGATAATACCAAAAAGCAAAACGTCAGAGCGAACAAACTTTCAAAAAGAACCAAAACAACAACAACAACAACACGAGAATCTAGAATAATTATTATATGCGGTTGTACACAATAACAAAAACACACACACACACACACACACACACACACACACACGCACACACATGCACGCACTGTTAGAGAGTGTGAGCGAGATAGCGCAATATTGTTGGAGCTTCAAGACTTTACCTAACGTTCTGGTCACATTGCGTACATGTGTGTGTGTGAGAAGTGTAGGGGAAATATTAATGAGCGTGTGTGTATGTGTGACAGAGAAGGCTCTCAGCATTTGTATGTATATAAATGTGTGTGAGTGCTTATAAAGTTGATTGCACTCAATTTTTAGATACAGCTTTTTCAAGGTCATCAACGAAAAAACGACAAGCTAACCAAAAACAAGCAAATCGCTCAGTTTGCTTAGTTGCTGCTGCCGCTGCTGCTTCTAAAAAGCCGCGCAGTCGCCAGCGCAACAAAACAGAGAGAGCGAGCGCCCTTTGCTTGCGTTTGCCGAAATTTGAGCCGCTCTTTGGCTGCTGTTATTGTTGTTGTTGTTGTTGCTGTCGCTGCCTCTGTTACTTGACCGCTGCTCTTTGTTGTCTGCTTCTTCTACTTCTGCTTCTGTTTCTGTTTCCTTCTCTTCTTCTTTGCGCTTTATTAGAGCGTCGCGCGCACATTTAATTGAAAACTATGCGCCAAAAGCTTTGAATTGAACTTGAAGTGTTTCTCAGTTTTGCTTTCTGTTTTTTTTTTTGCTCTCAGCCCTCTTTGCTCCCCCCTCGCTGTTTCACATACAAATACATAAATCAGAACAAGATTTATGTCTGCTGCTGCTGCATATTCAAATCTGACAGTCAAAATAATTCTATATACTATGCCCCAAAAAAAAAAAAAACAGACAATGAACACCGCGTCGAGCCAGCAGCATCTTTAGAAATTATTAGACAACTTTTTTTGTTTTGTGAACTTTTTTTTTTTGTCGTTACCGAAATTGTTGGTTGCGTTTTTGTTTGTTGTGTTTTGTTTGCAGCTGTTGAAAATGAGCCGGTTTTATTTATTTTTTTCTAACTGTGTGAAAAAAAGTCCAAAATGCAGAGGATCTTTTTTTTTTGCGTATACAGGCATTATGGAGTTTTTTTTAATGCTTCAAACAAGCTAAAAAAAATTTGATTCAAATTAATATACTATGTATACCAAATCAACAAAAAGAAATCTTTATACAAAATTTTTCGATAGGGCTATAAAAGATTTGGAAACGCATGAATTTTGGTTTCCGTTTCAATCCAATTAACCAATCAAAGCTTTACGAGTGTGCGAAACTATTTCCTTTACTTTAAGCTCACATACAGGACACACGAACTCAGAAACTGCAGCATCTAAAGCTCCAAGCAGCGCATAGCTTAACAGTGCAGAGCTTATTAGGCAAAAGCGCACTAATACATGCGCACACATTCACCAATACACACGCAGAAACATACGCAATTAAAAATATAGTATACTTTATACCAGGAACGCCCAGCCCATATACCCCTTTGTTCTTTTTTTTTTTGTAAAACACTTTATCATACAAATTGTATTTATACATATTATTATTTTCATATTTGATTATTAATTTTCAACTCATAAACAGCAGCAACCTGACATCAGTTTTCCTTTAGTGTGAACATTACAATTATTGAAATGAATTTACATAAAAGCCAAATAAATAAGGCAACCAGGGATAAGAGAGATAGTAAGATATGTACATACTTATATGCTAGGTATTAAAAATCTTATATTTTTTCTCAAGTTGGTTTTTTAGTTGTGTAATGCGCACTGTGAGTAATTATGACTAATAAAAATAAGTAAAAATGGACAAAATAAAGGGTAAACCAAATAAATACCCTATAGTGTTAAGTGGCCTAAGAGGCTTATAAATTTTATTCACAAATACGCATTGTAATGAAATTTTTGGATATATAAAAATTATATAAATTAAATAATAGGCAGGTGAACAAAAATGTTAAATCATACTTAAAATATATTTTTTACTATATTTTTACTATACGAAAACCTATACCTATCCGTACACGACGGACAAATTCAAATCAACCCTATCATTATTATAATATGACAAATATTTATAAAGGATATAGACTTCGATACAAGGGGATTATAAGAATAAATTCTAGATACTATTAAGTATTTGTCTTATAATCCCCTTCTAAAAATTGAATTCTATATAATACTAAATTTTCTTATTTTAGCTTTTATTTAGGAAGTTTATTTTACAAAATAAAAAAAGAATCTAAACTGAATAGTTTAGAAGCTCTCAAAAAGATATAATAAAACTCAGTTTATATGAATTTATGTTGTTTATAAAATAATTTATATATATATTTTTTATAATACCCTTTTTATCTTCTACATAGCTACAGGGTGGCAGAAATGAGTAAATCTCTAAATGACAATTTCTTAAATTCACAATATTTTTCTTAAAATACATACAATATGATGGATTGTGATTTCATTGACAGGCGTTCGGGGCCTGAATGCTGCGTAACGCATAAATCATGTTAAATAACAAACTTTAGCAGTTAATTATAGAGATGTTGAAAATAGTATCTGTCTGTGTATATATATAATGAAATCTTGTTATATCTTGTGTCTTGTTGTTTACAACGCCTGGGCAATGCAAATCAACTGAACTGCAAATGGGGCACAAAATTCCATTTGTTGCATATTTTATACACAATCTATTCTCTACTATAGGCAAAATTCAAATGCAATCCAAGATCTACTATTGTGGGGGCCTGCATAAACTGTCGGATCTGATTTTTATGGCGAGTGGCCAGAGCCTCAAGAGGTCTCTCTGCCAAAAATGGCCAGAATCATCATAGAAAATTCGAAACGCAAAATAACAATAACTTTTAGCCCCAATTGGCTGGACTCTTAATGATGACGATGAGTTTATTTATTTAATGTTGTTGTTGTTGTTTTTGGCATATGGTAATATGACAATAGCAAAATATTTTAGTGCTCTACTCTATTTGTTTTCGCTTTTGGCTAGAGCTCTTTGCATAGAGTGTATGTAAATTTATATGAAATCTATTGTGTATACCCTGTAATGCACAATGAATGCAGATGTGCCAAATTAACCATATAAGAGGTCTTCAAATGTTTGTAATTAAACGAAAGAAAATTTAAGCAATATAACAGAAACACTATCACATAATATAATTATATACAAAATAATATAATAAATAATTGAAACATGATTAAAAAAATATGTAAAAAAATTTTATATAAATACTTAAACAAAAATTGAAATAAAATGCATCATTATAATAATATTTAATTAATAATTAATAATAATAATTAAATAGTTCAAGTAGATAAATATATATTATGCCAAATGAAAATATGAAAAATAAGTAAATTTTCAAAATAACCTAACAAAAAATAGCGAAAATTATAAATTCTAAAGATTTAAACAAGCTTCCGAATTTCTATTATGCCTCAAACATATATGACTTGCGATATTAAATCATATAACACTACTTAGATCAAAACCTAAATAAATTTAAAATAATAGTACTTCGAATAAAAAACTCAACTTCTATTATTGAAAACGAAGTAATTAATTGGAATATTTACATAAATATTTGTTGCTTTAGAGATAAATATATAATTTAAGAGTTAATATATTTATATACTTTAATATTGTGCCTTTTTTTGAATAAATTCTGACGAAATTTTTTGGCCTTCAATTACTTTTAAAATTAGCCTAGTTCCTGGTTCACAAAATGTAGTTAAAATAATATTTATTTCATTACTTTAATCCATTTATTTTTGTGAAATTAATTAATTCAATGTTTGACTGATTTGGAAGCTATTAAAAATGGAAATATATATATTTATCGAATTTATATAAAAGGGCTATTAATTGTTGTATTACTATTTTTATTGCTTGTTTCATATTGTAGTTTATTTATAAAATAAACGAAAAATTATATCTAGCTCCTTAGATTTTTTATTTAAGCTCTTTTTAGCATTTTACCTCCCAAATGAAATATTCAAAGAATAGTTAATATTATTACCATCATAATGCTAATTCTAACAGCGATTGTGTTTCTATTGTTCTAAAATATCAAAATTTACATAAATATATTTACAGGGTATGATTCAAATAGTGATATATTAACATAAGTATTTCTTATAATTATTTCTTGTATATTTGCTATTGCGCGTTATAAATTGTTAATTAAGTTTTTGTATTTCTTCTCTTTTTTTATTTTTGGTCATGGAATTTAGCTATGATTCAAAGTCCAGAATAGTAGAAACGAAGTGGCCCGAACCAGGTGTTATATTATATTACACTCGATTTGTTGTTGCCGCGTGTCTTATGCGATTGTTGTTATGACAACTTTTGTTCTATTTTTGGTAAAAAGAAATTCAATTAATTTGTCTCAGCCAGATGCAAAGACCAAGGAATTCAACACATATTGAAGCTGCTTAGAAGCTTATCCAGGTGATGTTTGTAATTCTAGATGATCCTAATGCTGCTATCCTTAGTCCTTAGGGCATGAGTAGGCGCAATTAATTGCATACTTTGGGGCGTTGTAACTTGGCATAGGCTCATAAAAAAAATCAATAAATTGCTGTCATTGGCTGTTGGCTGCCAAGTCATGTGTAAAACTGATTTGTCTGCAGAAAAACAAGTAATAATATGTATATATATAATAAATATATATATAAGTGTATACATACTTATAGTAGACTGCGATATTTATTTTACAACAAATTGCACTGCAAATTGTGGCAGAGCATAGATTCTCTAGAGAAGCAGCTGAAAGAATTGAGAGGGAGATGGAGAATTGTGGTTTATATTGAAATCGGAAAAGTTTTTATGTTTGCTAGTTCATTAATTAAAGAAAAATTCCATTTCTGATTTTAATATGTAGTTTATGTAGGAGCTTAAGTTTTTGAGTATATCACAATTGAGTTCTTTAAATTTTGTTAATTAATATTTTGTAAGAGCCTTGAAGATATTTAAAATATGTTTCTTTTTTTATTAAATCCTTTCTTTTTGTATACAAAGCGCTCTCGATTCCGTTTTTATATAATTTTAACTTTGTTTTTTACATTGAGCATTTGAGAGCAATTCTCTATATTTATCTAAACAAGAAAATTCATTATTTTATTAATAATAAAAAATTAAACAAATAAAGAAGCATATTGAAATACCTGCATAAAACATTAAAAGCTGAAATTAATATAAATTTATTTTTCTAATTTTTTAGCATAATTCGTATTTTTATTCGATTCATATAAAGTATAGATTAAACGCATTAAAAACTAATATATTTAAAGGCTATAATTTATAAAAAATAATTTAAAAATTACTTACAAATCTCTAAAGTATCGAAAACTACATTAACATACCATATCCAACATTACAAGACTGTCAAATTGTCTCTAGTTTAACTATATAACCATGCCACGTAAAATGTCGAATATGTTTTTCTAGCTAATTAAGTTTTACGATCTGGAGTACCTTGTGTGTTTTTATAACTTGCTTATTCATCCGTTGGCAACAAGAACAAGAATTCATGCCCAAAAACAAAAAAACAATTTACAATGTTCAACTCGACTCATAATTTAATGGTCGCGAGGGCCAAATAAAAATGTTTGGCGACATTCTGTGCGTTTTCGATTTGAAACTGGAAAGGTAATAAAAACGTTTTACATGTGAAAATTAAACTTTTCCGATCGAAGCGGTGAGATAGCAGCGAGTATTTTGAAATTGTGTTTTTCCTTCTGCTTATACACTTACAGCACAAAATTTTATAGTTTTGTCATGAATTATGTAACGTTTTTGTTTTGTATGTAAGCTAAAAATATTCTCGCTTGGAATTAAAAAGCGTTTCGAACTATAGAAAATCTTTTTGTTTCAAAACTATCTTTGAATTTGTTGCAGATATTTTTCCATGCTGTAATTATTATATATGCTAAAACCAATCGAATCTTAGTGTTTGCTACTTAATAAAATTTTATAAAAAATTTGCTAAGTCGGATTAGTATATCCTATAGCTACTAAGGCATAAACGTTTGAAAATTCAATTTTTTATATGAAATTATATTTTTTACTGCAAGTTTATTTAACTGTCGCACACTTAAGATAGCTCTATTATCTTGTTCTTGGTCTTTATCACATGTCCAGGTGAATAAACAGAGCTGCAAAATTTCTTCAAGTATCTTTAAAATGTTCGTTTTATGCGAGTTTTTATGTGGTCTGTCGAACGACTTTCGATTTAATTGCGTCAAGAATTTTCACACCCAGCACATTGACAGTTTGTCACAGGTTTTTCCTCAGCGCAAGAAAATGCCAAGCAGAAAAATAAGAGGAGAAAAATATATATAAATATATATATATATCTATTGTTAAGATGCTAAAAAAATAATAAAAAAAAATCTGTGCACTAAACAAAACAGGAAGCTGGCATTTTGCAAAAATGAATAATGGAAAATTAGCAGGCTTTTTGTGCATACTTATATATATTTTCAGCATATTGTGCTATCTCACTCTAACGCTGCTGCAGCTGTCTCTTTTCAATTTGATTAATTATATAATTTTGACATAAACACGTTTTAGCACAAATGAAGCAGAAGGCAGATAAAAACCAAGAAATGTCTTGGCCAAGCTCTCAGATTCTTCTCTTGTCGATGGAGCCCCTTTTTCTTGGATGATTAATGAATTGATTGACAACACGAACATAATAACTAAAGGTTCTTATTATTGTTATTATTATTAATATTATCAGCTAAACACTTGCTACTCTCAGTGCTAGTATTTTGTGTGTGTGCCTGTGGCACGAACAGACTTAGATTCCTGGGATTGGAAACTGCTTCCAGGCATTGTGAGTTCATTTTTGGGTATCAATTTGTGTGTTAGATAGAGCATATTGACCGTTTGATGAGGTTTGTAGTACCAAGGCACTTCTTTAAATGAATAGAAGCAAACCACTTCTTCCCTGAGCTATGTAATTTATGCATTATCGGTCTAAGATCTTTTGCAACACTATAAGATTCCTTTGCAACACTATAAACTACAATTTTGATGGAAAATATTGTTACTGCATTATATTATTTATTTTACTTATTTATTTATTTTTTTAAACAACTAATAGTTTTTTCAAAAAATATTAATGAGAATTTAATTTGTTGTATATCAAAAAATTAAATAAATAGGAAATTGTAGAAGAACTTTTTCCCTGAGAATTTCTCTTAAAACTATTTCTTGAATCGAATTCAAATATTGGCACTTTACAATCTAAAGTAAATCTAAAAATTGTGTTCTTAAATGAAAAATCGAAAAAGTCATGTTTTAATTCATTAATTGATTTTCCAATTTTTCTTAAGTTTATTTAAAGATTACTTATGTCTAAAAACATATAATTAAACCTAGCTTTGACTAAACAAATAATAGTTAAAATTCTTAAGAAAATTTTTCTTGAGATATTGTATAAACTTAAAATTATTTTTGGTTAAGAGCAACCATATAAAAAGATTCTTTTCTCATAAATATTAAATTTAAAAAAAAAATATCAACATTAATTTATTAATTATTTTTTAGAATTTTAAATAAGTATAAATCCAATTTTATTTATTAGGCTTGCTTTTATTTGCATTTCTTATAAAATGGTTTTTGATTTAAATGCATAATAATAATAGAATAAATAATTTCTAAATATAAATAAATATTATAATATTTTTAATAAATTATTTAAACAAAAATTCTTTTGTATTTTCAATGCATAATATAAATAAAATAAATAATTTTTAATATAAATAAAAATTATATTATTTTTAATGAATTATTTAATTCTTTTCTATGCATTGAAAGCATATTAATAATAAAATAAATACTTTTTTGGATAAGTATGTATTTTATTACGTTAAATGTGATATTTAATTAGAACTTATTAAATATATTATGTTACCTTTTTTTTTATTTTGACTTTTGTATTTAATTAACATCAGTAAATATTAAATCATTATTATTAGAATATATGTGCTTGATTTAAGTCTTAACAAAGAGTATTTTTCTAACCTGGCATAATCGATTAACCAATTCAAAGTTTTCTTAATTTATCTTTTGTTACTTTTTACCCATGTATTCCTAATGATTCTTTGGTTATTCGGTTTGCATGCTAATCGGCAGTTAGGCTTTCGAGTCTCGAATAAACTATAATATATATGATAACAAATGCCTTCGTTTTGCGTTAATATACGAGTATTAAATTTGAGTTTGAGTGGAGACTAAACAAAATTATTTACATTGATTTATGTTGTGTGTTTTTCATACATCATTTGTTTTTTTTTTTTTTTTTGAAGCGCAAACTAACCCATTTTTAACTTTGGAAATACCAAACATTTGTATTTACTCAACATTTAATGCTAAAATGCATGTGCGCAAGTACAAAAGGCTTTTGTATCTGACGGATACACCTCGAAACAAGTCTCTGTGTGCCAGTTTTTTTTGGTTTTTTTTTTTTGAAACAAAGCTATCAAAATGGAAATGCTAAAAAACCACATTTTTTAACGTTGGCTTATCAGTAACAAAAAATTTAAACAGCTGCCGTGAAACGCACTGCAAACAGTTAAAAAAAAAATTAAAATAAAATAAAAGAAACAAAAAAATTCAAATGCTATGCCATGTGGGAGCTTTTGTTTTTTTTTTTTGTTTTTATTTTATTATAATTTATTTTGTTGTTGTGTTTTTTAAACACCCTGTAACTATTTAAATATGTGTAAAAGGGAGTTAGAAGTTGTGTGTAGGTATGTAACAGGTAGTAGAAGGCTTAAATGATATTATTAAGTATATATAACCCTGATCAGCAGAATTTAGCGTCTTAACAAGCGAAAAAATAGGATGTTTTCTATGTTCTTCTATTAAAGGTTTTGTTCTCAATCCAATAAAAAATATTGATATATATTATAAGCTGAAAAGACGCTACAGTAGATCACATAAGTCGCACTATATTTTTTAAACAGAATAAAAATAAAAACTCAATGCCAAAAATGTAAAAAAAAAGTATTTATAAACATGAATTTAAAATGAAATTTTCTGATTTTTGGCAAGTTTAATTCTATGTATATTTTTCTTAAGAATGTACTGATAAATTACGAATTAATGCAAGAAACTATTTATGAAATATGTGGCAAAAAATTACAGAGTGTATTGTAGCCCAGCACATTTGCCTTATGGCATTTCTACTTGTGTTGTTTTTGTATTTCATCATTCCAGACACGTAAACCCGAGCACACCTCCCTCGTAATTTTTGCTGACTTGTTGCTGCGTTTTGTATCTATTCGAAACTCTAGACTTGAACAAACCGTAGACGATATGCAAAGCATGTGCCTTCAATTGCCCCTATTCACAAACATACACTTAGACAAAAAAGATATATGTATATATATAGTAGATAGATAGACCTTTTCTTTCAATTTTCCATTTCCATTTCCATGGCCCTTTCCATGGCCTATGCCCGCAGCTTAATAGATCTATGGGATATGTTATTTTTTTCTATTTCTTTCTATATATTATTATTATTTTTTTTATTTTACTGTGCGCTATGCGGAAATAACTTCAGCCTGATAAGTAAACTTCAGTTGAGCAGGGCCTTTGGTTTAAGCCTTGGTAATTGTTATGCATCCAAGGTAATGGCCAATAAAATGATCGTGCATTTGTCGTTTTGAGAATGTCTTTTGCAATTCTAATGACCATTTAAATGCTTAAATTTAGGAAGGGTTCTGATCAGCTAGACATATCCTGTTTTAGTTAAGAACTCTTGTTGATTGTGGGCAATCAAAGAAAATTTGTTTTAATTGCTAATTTTAATATTGTAATTGAATTGGAATATCTTTATATGACATTATGTGTTTTTAAATAATTTACCTTACTATTTGCAGCTTATAACATTGTTTTTCTGATTTTTGTATATTATTCATGTATTTAAAATATACTTTTATAATAGATAACTTCATATTATTGATTCAATGCATTCCGTTTAATTTATTTCAATTTTTTTTGTCCTTAAGCTTTAAATTTTATTTTATTTTTTACCATTTATTTCTTACTCAATTTTCCTATAATAAATATAAAGTTATTACAATCATTTTTCATATTTTCCTCAGGTCCATCTCAAGTCTCTAAACTATTTATATTATATTTATATTTATATATATTTTTGTTTAATTTCTGTGCTTTTTCTTGCTTTTCTTAATCAGACATACCCAAAAATTTAAAAACAAAATAAAACGTGACAATTTTACCAAACATATTTAACCCGAAATTAAAAAGAAAAAAATTTCTTATATAAGTAATGTCCAGAGAGCGGAAAGGCCTGTACCGTAAATTATGTGTAAATTATATTTAAAATATTTTGTATACGCTTGATTAATTGGCTTTTAAAATGAATTACGATACAGCTATAAACAAATATATATATATTTAAAAGACCTAGCTAAGTGGCATAATTTAAAGTTACAAAACTGTCAATATCGGACAAGAAGTTTCTGTAAAATATTTAATTGCCATTACAATGTTTTTTTTTTTTTACAATTATGGCATGGTATTATCTTAATGGTACTCAGATAATAATAATTGGTTTTGCGTTCTTTAATGGTATATCAGCCACTTGAGCTGAGAAATTTTTGTAGACTACAGGTTTCATTGTTGTTAACACTAAAAATGTATTATCTAAAAATTACCGTTACTCATTTATCAAATTTTATACCGTAAAGTTTTCTAATGAACATTTTAAACTTAAGCCTGCATTCAGCATTAAAATGCTTGAAAAAAGTTTCCTTTATTTTTTAGTAAGTATCATTCGAATAAATACGATTTTAATTTTCTTGAAAATAAATTATATCTTTATCAACTCAAAGAATACAATTTGTACATCAGGAGTAATTTTTATAGAAATTTATAAAGTTCTTTCTAAAAACCGTTTCTAAATCTCATAATATTTAATCTATAAATAAAGAAATTTATTTCAAAAAAAAAAATTTAATTTCCAATTTTTTCCAACAAATTTGTTTCAATAGAAACCTCTTTTGAAAAACCTTAATTTAATTGTATTTCTCATAACAACATATTTGCAAAATAACTCGTAATGAGGTCAGTTTAAAATACATAAACTCATTTTTCTGTTAAAAATAAAATAAAAAGCGAAAAGCACAAAATGTTTTATTGTCGCGTACGCAAGATTTTTTAGCGACAAGCTGTGCCCCAAATAAGGAATACCAACTCTACAAAAATGAAAAGAAAAATAAATAAAACATACAAAGACATTAATAATGCTAAGTAAATAAGCGAAATTTTACAACAAATGAAATGCTATCTCTGAACAAGCGCTTTCAAAGCATCTCCGGTTATTTAACAAAATAATTAAAAGTAGAAAAATATTTATACACATAATGATAAATGTAGAGAAGAGTCTGAAATTTTTAGGCTGATTATATATACTGATCGACACTAGTGATATATGATGAATACATAATTAAACGAATTTGACATTAAGCAAAAGGCTAATTTGTTATTTTCATTAATTAAAATGTCATTTGATAATCAATATTTAATCACAATTCATTTAAAATTTTTTAGTCAAAAATGGTTCTTAACATGGCTCAAAGAAAGTAATTGTATAAAACAAGAATTATAAGTTTAAATTAATTTAGTTGGAAGTATCTTTTGGAAAATAATAATAATAATAATCATGAGGAGAATTTTTTTTAATAAAATAATATACTGTAATAAATAAAGTTTCAAATAAATTTAAAGTTAAATTTACTGATGAACATCTCTTAGATTTGATCGCTATTATTATACTTATAATACTTTCACTCAGTCTATTTGCGTTTTATTTATCTTCAGTTAAGCCTTAAAATTATAAAGATAATATAAGCCATTTTGCTTAAGAATTTCGATACAAGCTTTTTCTACTTTATGTTGAGATTCTAAGGAAGATATGAGTACCATTTTGAATACCATTTTTAATACCAATACCGCCACTTATGCTCACATATATGGCACACAGATATTAGAGCTTTTAAAGCTCAAAGTTCAAAAGCGTTGAGTTCAAAGCATTACAGACTAAAGTGCACACATGCATGTACACTTACTAATACACATACAAAGCCAACTTTCTTATAAGATCGCCAGGGTATGCTTATAAAGTTGGGGTTTTAAAATTCACCATTAGTTCCAAATGAATGCGCTTTAATAAACAGCAACTATTAAGATAAACTCTACACTGATGAGGGCTCTTATGGGATCTGGATATGGATCTGGATCTGATGATTAACACGCCACTTTATCAAATGAAATTCACTAAATTTTCACAAAGGCATGTTAATTAAAAAGCGCCGTTCTCTCTCTCTATCTCTCTTTCCCACTCTCTTTCACACTTTATACGTGTGTATTTCGTTTTTTTTTTTCTGTTTTTTTTTTTTGGTTGCTCTTTCGTGCCTTTTTTGCGCTTGAGATATTTTACACAAGTCTGGAAGTTGTTTGTTTTATTGTCGCTCGTCGTTCGTTGTCGTCGCTTCAAATGTTGTTTGTGTTTTATTTTTATCAGCGCCTGAGGAAGAAGGGAATCAACAAAATACAAAAAAAGAGGAAAGAAAACTGCATCGAGTGGCAGGCAAAACGTAAACAAAACGCATTTTGATAGTGCGCGACAGAACGTTTTCCTCTTCTATCTCTCTCTCTCTCTCTCTCTCTCTTTCTCTCTAATTCATTCTCTTCATGCGCCGTTGTATTTATTTATTGCGTGTAAATTTCGGGAGTAAACAAATGACCGAAAAGCAGAGAAAAAAAATATAATAATATCGCTGCTCGCTGCGCTTATTTGTATTTCCGTGACTTGAGCGCATGACAAATTGACAAATTGTTTGATTTTGGCTTGAGTGAAATTGTTGGAATGTGCATTTGGTACCAAAACACAAAAAAAAAAACAAAATAAATAAATAAAATTACATTGGCTTAACCTTATCGTCTGTTAACGATGTTATTGTTGTTGTTGTTGTTCTCTTTTGGTTACATAACGCGCAGACGAAGCAACAAAAAAATTAGCCGGCTGCGTTACAAAACCAGCTTAGAACATGACGACCAAAATGAGCGAGCGCTGCGAGCCGGAGAGCACAACAGCGCAAAGAGAGCGAGAGAGCGCACCAAAGCATGCAAGAGAGCAATACGTCAGTTATGCAACGGCGCGGCGGCCCCACAACAGCAGCATCAGCCGCCGTCGCAGCAGCAGCGGCGAAGAGGAGCACAAAGCACACAAAAAATAACTTGGGCTACCTTTGCCCCGGTCCGCCCCCTTTTGCAAGCCGGTTGCTGTATTCAAACTTCTGTTGCTTTTTACTCGTTCGTTTCTGCACATTTTACCGTTAACTTAATGGCTAAATCACCGTTTAGAAACGCAATGCGCTGGCAAAAGTTGTTGTTGTTGTTGTTGCTGTTGCTACCTCTGCGATTTTAGCGGAATTCTAAACATAATTATAGTATTTGTATATTTTGCAGACGTGCTTAGATTTTAATTAAATTAAAATTATACTCAATTGCAAGCATGGCAGACTGACTGCAGAGTGTGTAGCTTAAAATACAAAATATACCAAAGAAAAAAAAAATACTTTAGTATATATAAAACTCTTTGCATCTATTTGAAGATTAACAGCTGTAGGATTTTATAACTGTACACATGGTCAATAAAATGATTAGATTTTGTTTTTCGCACTTGTTTATTACGTGTCAACTTTAAGCTCTTTACTCTATTATACATACATATACACTTTTGCTATCACGCACACAGATTTTACAATTACACAGAGAGAAAAATCTTTTTTGACTTGGCTCAACTTGTTCTTGACAAGAAGCTGAAAAAAACAATGCACTTGTTGGGCTTTTGTTTTAATCAATCAAAAGGCGAGGCAGGAAAAAATATCAAATACAGTGCATCAAAATGTGTACATAGTACATTTAAGCAGATATGGGATACATATATATGTATCTATATATATGTAGCTGAAAGGCGCCCACACATAACAAAACGCAACAAAAAGCAACAATTATAAACAATGACAGGCGACAACAACAACAACAACAACTACGTCGATGAAATGCATTATTATTATCAGCAAAAATACATGACAAAAGAATGACCAGAGAATGAGACAGGCATACGAGTGGAAGCAAGAGCGAGAGGGTGATAGATATAAAGACAGAGAGATTATGCTTCTGCTTTTGTGCCACGCGTACAGGAAATTATATAAAACATGTTTTTGCTGCTCAAAAGGGGGCATACAAGGGGAAAGGAGCGCACAGCCACAGGCAAAAACAATATGAGAAAAACAAAAACAAAACACAATGCAGTTGCAGTTGTTGTGCGTAAGTGTGTGTGTGTGTGTCAGAGAACCCAACAACAGCTACAGCAAAAATGTTGATGTTTTAAAAGCAAATACAATAAAGCATTCTCGCTCTCTCTCCCTCTCTCTCGCAGTGCGAAAAATATGAAGAATGCAAAAGAAAAAAACAAAAACAAAAAAATAAATCTTTGTTGTTGGGTGGTGGCTACATCGCGTATACGACACGTTGGCAACAGGGCAACAACAAAAAAAAAAAAATAAACGCACACACTTAATGCGTTGTCTCACATACGGATTATGCAGCTGATGAGCTTACGAGAGAGCGAGAGCTGAACAAACAATAAAAAGATAAAGTAAAAGCCTCAACTGCAGCTTCTTAAGCTTACAACACACACACACACACACACACACACACACACATTGCAGGTCATATAGGGTTAACAGTTTTAAGAGAATATTATTATCTATTTAAATGCAGCTCGAAAATGTACTAAGTTTTTCAATATGTACCTAGAGCTTGGGCTTATGTCATCAAATTTTGGCTAATTACAGGCTAAAGTCTTTTAGATATCTTATGTTAAAGCAATATTGTTGCATGTAACTTTATACACTCAACATAAACTGAAACTCAAAAAAACTCCAAAGAAAGGTTTAAATTGATTGCAAAAATTGCAGATATATTTTTGTTATAAATATTGTGAAATATATTCGATTTTTTGCATGCAAGAATTTAACATAAAAACTAGTTTTACTTTCATCTAAGATTTTGAATTATGTACGCCATTTTTGAAGCAATAATTCCATTTACTAACAAGCTCTTGATTTAAATATTAATAAACTAAATATTATATTTGACATTCTAAAGATTGAAGTCTCTTTAAATAAATTAAATTGTTCTTAGCAGTCTTGCACGCTTTAACGTGCAACTTTTATAGCCCACCGTGCAACATTTTCACGCAATTTCACAACTTGCACTAATTCTAATTGGGTTTTTTTACAATGCAAAAAAATTTGATCAAAATTATTAAAACTGTTGTATAAAGAAATCTATTGAACCAATTTAATGCAAAAATATTTTTAATTTTTATACATGATTTAAATAAAATGCACGCAAATTTTATACGCCAGATTTTAATTGTCTAACAATTAATTTTTTTTTATAACTTTTATTGATCATCCAAATATATTTATTAAATCACATTAAATTTCAAATTTTAGACCACTGTGTGCGTTTATTTTTAGCGCACATTTTAGGCCTAATACTTAACCCTTAACCCTTGCTTGCCAAAATGGAAAGTCTTGCACTTTGCCAGCGGCAACATTATAAAGGCGCCCTGCATTGTATCTCTGTACCGCTTCGCTGCCCCTTCCCCTACTTTCCAACCTTTATGCATAGAGATTCACACTTGGCGCCTTTTTTTTCTCTTCTTGTGGGGTTTACTTTTGGGTAGAAAGGTTGGGATAGAGTAGGTCGAAGGCGGCTCGACCCTAAGTGTTTCTTGTAACTTGAGTCTTCAAGTGGCCAGCTGGCATTTGCTTTTGCCAGTTTTTCTTGTTTTCCCGAGGCATTTTGCTCTCAGTGTGTGTGTGTAAAAGTGTGTGTCTGTGTGTGTGCGTCGTCAAGTGTGGCAACTTATGTCAAGCCCAACGACGTTTTGTTCAAAATATAATACCATAAAAGTATTAAAAAAAAAAAGAATTGTAGAAAAATGTTAATAAAATTTTCTGCCTTCTTTCTCTTTGCAGTGTTTCATTTACGTTTCGTGGCGCGTTTTTATGTGTAGCCTCTACAGTTAGACAACAACAAAAACAACAACGAAAAGCAACATTAACATCATATAAAACAACAACAACAACGGGCACATCTAACGCTGCAGCTAACAGATGAGCCCCAACAACAGATGTCAATTGCTGCAGCCGAAAATGCAGGGTAAGTGCTTAAACTTGAGATACAAAAAGGGGGAAGAATTAAGAAAGAAACTTAAGAAGATAATGATCATTATGTAAAAGATACAGGAAACTTAAGATGTGTTAAATAGTTTTCTATTTCTATTTCTACTTTTAATATTTAATAAATTTAAATTATGTGAATAACATTGAACGCAAAAGTGGATACATATAAAATAACATGTAAGCTACAGAGTTGTAACATACAAGTGTTAACGAAGGAATAAAATATGCTGAATTTAGCATTGGTTAGATTGGATTTTTTTGTTTTGGTTTATTGAAATTATCAAGCATTATAATATGTGAATTTAGCTTAAGTTCTAACAAAGAATTTATCTTCTACATAGAATGTAAATAACAGCTACATAATTAATTTAAAATTAACCATATTAAATCATCATAAAAAGATCAATTATATATTTGTAAACTTACTAGTGTAAGTTTCTCAATAAAAATAAAAACAAAAAAAACAAACTGATCAATGATCAATGATGAATTAGTAATTAGATTCTAGGTGACCCGGCGAACGTTGCTCTGCCAAGGTATAAATTATTTCTAGAGGCGCTACGTTTAAATATAATCCTATTTATATTTATTTAAAAAATACTGCCTACTGTGATTTTTGTATTTCCTTAAAAAAATACTTCCTCCTGTAATTGTTGTAACAGTGCTGTAAACGTTTACAGTGCTGTAAGCTTTAACAGTGCGTATATCTGTTGAGGCCTTTTTCGGCAAGTTTTCCTCAAATTTTCTTTTCTCAAAAACTTTAGGCAATTACGAACAAATAAAAAAAAAATTTGAGCAATGTCAGTTCTCAATTGATGAATAGCTATCTGTTGTTATACATATAGATAGATAGATATAGATAAATATAAAAAAAGTCTCGTAGATAAATAAAACACAAAAGCTTATTAACAGCTCGGCAACTGTTAACATAGCACACAAATGTTAATGCTCATATTAATACACCAAAACGAAATAACCTTTTATTTTATAAAATATATTTTTTTTTGCAAAATTCTTAAAGCAATGGAAAATTACTAAGCCTCAAATGTTTTAAGCCGCTCAACACTTGCGCTATGTAGTATCTGTATCTGTCAGATGGCGTGGTCTAGACTTTCAGACTATATATACCAAAAAAGTATAACTGTACACACAGACAGAGACACCTCATGTTCCAGTCATTAGAAACACATTGAATATTGCTACATCACGCCTCTGTATTTGTGCTGAAATAGCAAATCATTAATTGCACGTTTTAAGGAATACATTTGTCATATGTATCTCATAGATACAAAACGTAGCGCAAACTAATAAAACTCATGTAGAGTTATAAAACAATTTTTGTTGCCCACGGCGGGTCACGCAAAGTTTATGACACCTTGCCACCAAAATTTAGCTATAAAATTAGAGAGAAAGAGCGAGATTGAACAGAACAGATTCTCTACACAGCATCTTGTTCTCAAATATTTTTGCGCATATTTGGACCTTTGATTTATAGCTTCCAATTTGGTTTTTCGTTGTATTTGTGCCGACATTGTCGGCGTTTCTTTTGCTGCTCCATAATTTCTCAAGATTGTTTTGGTATTTCTTTTCTTTCTTTATTTCATTTTGATTGAAATTGATTTTATTACTTTTTTTATATTAAGTTGAACTGAGAAATTTGTGGCGCATTTTATGATTTTATTTACACCAAAATGCGCGACTTTTTTTTTTATTTATATGTATATTTGTGAGAGCTTTATTTTATGGTCATCATATAGATTCCTAAGTTTATAAGGGTTAGAATATGCGATTTAAGATAAAAGTTTGTTATTAAATTTCAAGTGCATTGAAGAATTTTGCAACATTTTGATTAGGAATTTTTGAGTTTTTGTGTGGTTAATATAATCTTCCGAATACAAGAGTATATTAGATATAATGCTGAATTTTGGTACATTTGCTGATAGTAATAAAAAATACCCCAGTTTTATAATTAACTATTAAATAAGATGCATGAAAGCTTTTTCAAAATAGATTGTGTTAGCTAAATACATTAACTGCAAATTCGCGCAATTTATACCGTACACATATCATGCATATATGTACATATATGTATATATAAAAAAAAAATAAATCCATTCAAATTTTATGCCACTTTCCACTGCATTTAATGACTAAATTAACGCAACGGTTGTGTTAAAGATTTTCACTGCATAATTTTCACTTTTCTTTCGATGCGGCAACGAAAACGAAAGTGAACTATAAAATGAAACTCAAGATAGAGAGAGATACGATATAATACAGATATATATATATATATATATATATATAGAGAGAGAGGGAAGCCATTTGAGCTAGAGTTACGAGTGCAAACAGTTTTTGGGCTTAGGCCTACAAACACATAAAACTAAAACACAGTGAAGCCTCCTCGGCCACGCTGATGAGTTTGGCCTACTTTCACTTTCATTTGGTTTCTGTTTTTTTTTTCTGCTTACGCGCAATAGTTTTTTTTTTTGTTTTTTGGGGTTTGCCAGCCGGTTTTTCCAACCACAGAGAGACCCACTGACAATGAAATAAAGTTGTTTCATATTTCATGGCAAGTTTGAAAAACTCACAACTGAAACTGAAACTATTTCAGTGGCAAACAACGCCTAAAAAACTAAAAAAACTAAAAAAAATTTGGCATAGAAAAATGCCTGTAAATTACTCATCAACTGCAGACAAACCTCGAGCTTTGTGTGGATTTAGAGGGAAATATAGAAAAAAAAAATTTTTTTTTTTGTTTTTTTTTCATTTTAACTACAACAATTTGTGGGCTTTGTCTGCCCACGTAATATTTGTTAGCAATATACAATTTTATTTAGTACCTAAATATAAATCTATTAATTTGTACAATTTGCCTGCTCACTTTCACTTTTTGTCAATCGCAATTAGTTGTTGTTAAAACCACTAACAAACAACAACAACAACAGCAACAATAAAAAAATGAATAAAAGTTTCTCATTTTTAATTGCGCTTGTCTTGAAATGAGAGCCTACAACAAAAGCAAAAACCATTTAATTGTTATTATTGCAACAATTTGTTGTCAAATGAGGCGGCAACTAATAATAATAGGTAGATTGGGACTAATAGTTACCCTATACTACAAAAATAATTATTTAAATAGTTACCAGATGAAAATTTCTTTATAGATCGATGTCAGCCATAGTATTAAATATTTAAAATGTTTTTAAAAATAAATAATTAAAAATTATTAAAATCATAAGAAGTTTTTAATTTTTCAAGTATTTCTTATATTTATGTAAGCATATTTAATATGATTTCTTTACATTTAATTTTCTTGCTTTTATGGTAAAATAAACTATATCTCATTGTTTAAATAGAATTCATTAAATTTTAACTTATAAAACCGAATATCTTATCTTAATAGATAAAAATGTATTTATGAATAAAAAATTTAAAATAGAAAGTTAAATAGAATAAAATAAATTGTTTTTTTGTAAATCTGTTTTGATTTTAATAGGTTAGTCGTTTCTTGAATATCTTTTAAATTTTATATTAAATTTTAATTATTAAAATGATTTTATTTTGAATTTATTTAAGGATAATTAAAAGTGTATTTCTGCTGTGTTATTCAAACACAAACTTAACAAATTTAATGCTCAAAGTCACCGAATTGAGGACATAATACAAAGTGAACTTTTTTTTTAAATATCACTTACATCTATCAACATTTAATCTACCCATTTGGCAACATTTCATTTTTACAGGGCATAACAACAAAAAGTCTTGAAACTTTTTAATTATTTTGCGATGCTTAAAACTGAAAGTTTTGTTAGTTATTTGGCTCTTTGGGAGTTTTCTTCCAGACACTTTTGGGCTTTTATTTCACCAGACTAATTTGATTTACAAGTTCTGGCTTAGTTGTGGTTTCTTAATTGATGCTTGAGTCAAAGTTGAGCAAAAGTTGGCATATATATTTGTATTAAAAAATGAACATTTATTGATTTATTGAAGCAATCTGTGTATGCTGTTGATTGTTGTTGATAACTTATATTCTTCATAATCAATGGTTTCTTTACATGGAATTAAATAAATTTAATTTAAATAGCAGCCCCATGTGCTAAAAGATATATTCTGGCAACATTTTCAATATTTAAAGAAATATCAATATTATAAATTTATTATAAGTAATAAAAATCGCTAAAAGCAATGTAAATAATTCAATTTTTATTAGAATGTAAACTGCTGTATTTATTAAAATAAAACAATGCAAACTCTCTGTTCCATTTAGCTTTTACTACACTTTGTACTTGTACCACTTAAAAGCATTTTTCTCATAACCTGCCCGTCCTTAGGCCAGACTAATCTTAAGCCAATTTTACAATTTGGCAAAATTCATCCTTCAGCATTTTTAGAGTGAGATAGAGAGAGACTCGAGCACGATTTGAACAAGCTACACAATATGAATTAAAGGAAAAGCATCTATAATTTTTTTTTTTTTTAGCTTGAAAACACAAATTTTCCATTTGGCAACAACAGCTACAACTAAGCAAATTTTATATAATTTTCAGGTCAACACAGAAACAATGAGAAACAACGCCCACACAAGCTTTACATGAAAATGAAAAACAGTTAAAAAAAAAAAAGCAAAATAAAACGTTATAAGCTGCTTATATAAGAATCAATGAAAATTGCTTGTTATATGAATTTGTATTTAATTTATTTTTGTTTTAATTTTTTTCTTTTCTTTTTGTTTGTTTTTCAAGTTGCGTTTAAAGTACGTCTTAATTGGCGGATGGCCGCATGAATCAAAAATTGTTTCTATTTGTATATCTAACTGTATTTGTAGCCTGCTTTTGGGCGCGTTTAGCTGGTTTTTTTTTTTACCAAATAAAATGAAAAAAAAAAACTTTGATATAAATTCCAATGTCCCGTCGCGTTGACGCCCCACACAGCATAGAAAACTTTTTCTTATTTTTTATTACTTCTCTTTGTTATACATGAAGGAATACAAACCCCTCACATTATCATTCCCTAACCAAATCTAATGCACAAGCGTTGTTCTTTTGGATAGAAAAAAAAATAATAGAAAAAAAAAATGGTAGATGATTGCATTTTATTTGTATCCTTATCAGACGCATTCTCTTACTCTATGAGACTTTTGCTGACTATTAAGTTGTTGGATACGCTTTTCTTTAGTTTTCATCTGGTAGAAAAAAGGGAACCCCTCCATAATTTATATGCAGACAACGCAGCAATTGCAGTTTTGCCCCTTGGCTGCTTTTCTATTTAGAAATATCATTTTCAGTTCTGTTATTACACACTTCATTCATTCATTTCATACTTTTCTAAGTCTGTGTATGCATTGCAAATTGCTTTCAATATTTTATAGTTTATTTTTTTTTCTTTTTTGAATAAGTTTAGATTAAAGTTGTGTTAGAAATGGAAAAACTGTAAGCAGAGTCTTAGAGTTGCAGTAAATTATCGAATGTTAAGTCTTTAAATTGGTATCATTTCCTATATAAATTCGTAAGTTTTTCCATATTATATGCTTTAATCCTTAAATATATTTTAATCATAGCAAAGTTGCTTTTTGTTTGCTCAAAATACTTGCCACAATTTCTCAAACTTGACTTATGTTAATCGCTTGTACAACTTTTTGGCAAAACATGCCTCAATATGTCAATCAGCTACAAAAAAGCAACAAATGCAATTAATACAAGAACTGGCAAATGTTGTTTATCACAAACAAATTTGATATATGATCTTAATAAGTTATTATGTTATTATAATATTATAGCAGAGTTATTATAATATTATTGAAGAGGGTATTACAAATTTGTTAGAAAATGTGAAGAACATGTTATTTAAGCTCATAAGATTTACAAGAAGCTAAGGATAATTAGATATAGAAATAGATTCTAATTTGAGTTTTTTATTATATGTCTGCAGATCGGATTGAATAACTATAGCTTATAAAAACCCTAAAAAAAGATTATTTAAAATTTCATTAATTGTATGAACTACTTTTTTGTTTATCAAGATATCTGAAACAGTCTTTCTTTATATTAAAATAAATGAAATAATTAAAGGAAAAATCGGTAGAAATATGATATTATTTTACACACAATATTTATTATCGTATTTCTACAAATTTGTCCTTTTATTAATGATATTATTCCAATTGCAATAATATCATTTTTCTACCGATTTTTCCTTTAGTTAGTGCAGCGAGTTTTCTTATTCGTTTATTCAAATTAAATGTCTACATTTTATACCTGCTTTAAAAAGATTTGTAATGAATAAATATGAATTTTATTTATGCTGAGTATATTTACATTATTTAACATTTATTATTTTTTAATTTTATAGAAGAGAAAGACAAATTTTGTTACACTAATTGTTAGTTAAATAAAATTTTGATACTAATTTTATTTATAATTTCCATAAGTGAAATGAGCAAATTTAATATTACATCTACTGATAGCATTTTAATAGATTGTCTCAGGCAAATCTTAATAATGCAGCATTCTTACATCTTATTTTTTATAATTTTTATATTTTTCATCTTTTTAAGAGCATTAAAACTTCAGTACCCGAAAAAACGCACTTCTTGTTCTTATTATTTTTCTTATTTTCTGTTTTGTCTTATGAAAAAAAAAATACGAAAGATAATTGAAATGGCATCGGTCGTTGTTCATGTCAAAAATATTAATTACATGTTGCTTAGCTAAACAAAATTTTGTTTGTCAGTTTGCCAATCAACAATATACATATATTTGTAATGTGAACCCGGCCAGCTGATATACCCGCAGACATTGAGTAGACATTGAATAACCAAGATGTCTGTTAATTATCGATAAGTCTGGCAATCAGGTTATATAAGTGAAGAGTTTAAGGACCACAACATTTGCTGAGCTTCACACATTTATAAAACAATTGTTTAACTATTAACAATTGGCCTATTTATACCATATTGCATTTTTAGCATTAAGCAAACATATATTTATGTTTTGCTGTTGGTTCCTTATTCAAAGTTTGCCATTTTGCATTATTAATTCTTCATTGTTGTTGGCAGTTCAATTATCAAATATTTATGTTAACCGCAAGTCGGACAACCTTATGTTGTTGTTCCTTCAAGTTCTTGAGTTTTGTGGAGTACAACAATGCTATTATAAACATTGACAATAGGCTTAATAACTTGATTTATAATTTAGCAGGCTGGGTAAACATTAAAATGCCATTTGAAACTGTTGACAAGTTGGTTAAATTCAATTATTTAATATTAGATTAGTAGAGACTAGTGATAAGCTAGTGATGATATCGATAGTTTATAGTTTTGTAAACCGGAAAATTTTTTCGATAATAATCTTTTAATTTATATATTTTCAGTTTTGTTATGTTAAGTAAATTAAATCTTTGTTAATTCAATGTTTTTTTTAAGGTTGTGGAATCACTTTATCTTTTAAAATTTACTATATATATATATATTTTTAATTTGATAATTTTATATACGAAATGTTGTTGTATTAGCATTTTCAATTCGAATCGTTTTTGTAGAGTTTTAGTTATTTTTATTTGAATAATTTCTTTCTATTGAAATTGATTGGAAACGGAAATGGGAGCATGCGTTAATATCACGTTATATAACACTGATAAAAATGGGTTATCGATATTCATTTCATATACTATAATTTGAATATTAAAACAAAAAGAAGTAGAATTAATTATACCTTAAGGCTACATGATTATCATATAGAAAGATATCCTTAAAATTAATCTATAGTTTCTTACATTTTCAGTAAATCTGATTAGGAAAATTAAAAACTAATTAGTTTACTTTCTAAACAATGTTTTTCTATAGTTCTTGGCATTTTTTTAAATGCATATCGTTGCATCTTAAACTTTATAGCTTTAAACAATCTTCTAGGTTAGTAACCCTATTAACTATTTATTATATTCAATTTAAATATTATTATATTCAATTTAATTATTATATTCAATTTAAACTGTTTTATTGGTACTTCTCTCACAATTTGGAAAAATTCTATTTTTACAATAATTTTTTTAAATTCTCATTTCTCCCTAAAACTAACAAAACAATCAACTTTAAATTATTTTCTTAGATTTCTAAGCTTTACAGCTAATAAGCAGTCTTAAGCTAGATTATTGTTATAATTTTAAAATATAATAGTTTACTTTACTTTTCATATATTATATAAATTTAATCTTACATTCATAGTTTACTTCAAAACTTAATTTCAACACTACTCTTACAGCTTATAAACTTTATTTAAAGCTTCTTTTACAACAATAATCCACAGCCATACAACCGAGTATAACTAATCCCTTCTCTGAACATTTTAATGTTTATTATTTATATTCTGTCTTTTCCATATTTAAGGTCTTTTTGTGGCTGAGCTCTTTATTATATGTATAAGTATATTTTTTGCTCTTTCATTCATTACAAGCTCAAAAAGTTGCTTAATTACCCATCAACTGTTTGCAGCTTTATCTTTTTCAAGTACTCAACATTGTTGTCAGCCTGCCTCAATAACAAGACTTCACCTTCAAGCCAAAAATATTTGCAAATCAAGTTTAAAACCAAAAACCCAAAAAAAAAAAAAAAAACTGAAAAATCTTTGCAATTTTTGTGGGTTTTTCTTTAGTTTTTTATTTTTAATTTTTTTTTTTTGGTTTTAATTTTTGTTTGCTATTTTACGCCGCATAGTTTTTGCTACGTTTGATGTCTATAAATGTTGGTTAAGGTTGGTTTAACTTTAAAATCAAGTTTAGACTCTCACACAAACACAAATTATAGTGAATATATAGTTGGTATATGGTAGTTTGGAGCTTGGATAGTAGGTTTTCAGGGTGGGCTCTGGTGGGTTGCTTGTAATTTAATGCCTTTGTTTTTATGCCTTGACTATAGCTTTCAGTTTTTTTTTTTTTCAGTTGCTATTGTGCTTTATGGCCAAGTTGGTTGCAAGTTCTCTGGGTTTTCTGTTTTTTTTTGTTCAGTATCATTGCTGGGCATTAGATACGGTCTGATTATTTGATAAATTCATAGATATGTGATGGCATTAAAATAATGGCAAATTATGTTTTAACTGCAGTGCATTGCGTGTGCACTTTGTTTTTCGTCTTTATCTCGGCTTTGTATTTGGTACGGTAGCTGAGTTATGATGGTGTGTTTAATGGTAGGGTTTGTTTTTATCCCAGCTTCTATCTGTCGCATGCCACTAAAATCTGATTTATTATGTTACACAGCGGGTTTTTACAAATTTTCAGCGTATTGTTATTTACTGTTGTCGAGTTACGATAGGTTAGTTAATGGTATCTCAGGATCTGTGCATGGTTTTTTGTTGAAAGTAGGAAGTTTTGAAATATTGTGTTGTAAATAGTTGAATATTGGTTAGCTTTTGCATTATTATATTAAAAAAATGTTATGTATGGCGATTTTAAAGTGTTCTAGAACTTATTTTTATAAATCACATCATTTTTGGTGTGTAATGCTAAAGAGGGTTAATTCCTTTAAAGAAGGTTTATTTTCTCAGAATGGAAATAATAAACACTGTTAGAATATATTTAGTACTTTTCAAATATATAATGTTTTAAAAAATCTTAGTTATTAGATAAGATCGCAATTATGTTAGTTTTTTAAATAAAAATGATGAGTATAGAATTATTTATGGATTTTTTTTAATCCAAATTGGCAATAAATCTACTTTTTTTTGACCCGAAAATTAAAATTATAAAATAAAAATTATTATTTTATTATATCTCAGAACTAATCCTAAATTACAAAGATGTTTTTTGCCAGAGCAGGCCTTCAGCCTGAAAATAAAAATGAAATTTAAATTTTTATTGAAAAATTATAAAATAACTCGCATTTTTCAACTTTTATAATAAAAATTGATAATGTAAATAATTTGCTAATTTTTTTTAATATCCTATAAAGTTGCTTTACTTTACGTCTATGGATTTTTTTATTTTACTTTATTTAAATAAATAAATTTTTTTAATAAACAACGAGATGTTCGTGATATTTACCAAAACTATATATATTTTGTTAATTGGATAATTCTTTTCTTAAGTGCTTTATCCCAAGTTTTATTCTAAAAAACAGCGCTTTGCGATCTTAAAAAATTAGTTTTATAATATTCATATTCACATTTTTGTAAAATTAATTAGTTTTATAATATTCATATTCACATTTTTGTAAGATTAATTAAAACTAAAAAATAAAATTTACAATATGATTAAATACTGCAGATTTACTGCTCTACTACGACATTAAAAATTCAAAAGTTTTTATTTATATATCACAATTCAGCTTGTTATTGGCTTTATTCATCCATCTCCTCCAATATTTGCCACAAAAAAAGAATATCTTTATTTAAGTTCTTTAACTTCAGGCAGACATTTGCAATGCATTGCAAACATAATCAATGGCCTGAGGGCCGTCGCATTGTGCAAATATTGTATTAATGTCGTATTACTCATTTATTGCCCTGAAGTTTGAAACAATGTGAGGGAAACCGAGAGAAGAATATTTTTCAGCATGCGTATATAATTTTACTGCTTCATTTCGGTGGATGTAATAACACCAAAAAGGCAAATATGCCAGTCCAAGCGACCGACAGTAATAAAAAAAAATAAGAAAAAATATCATATTAAGGAAAAAAAAAATATGAAGAAAAAGAAATAATAATAATTTTCGCCTTGGGGTAGGTCATACTGCACATTCTTTACAGAACTCGAGTTCTCAGTTCTCTGTATGCTTTTGTCTGGGTTTCCATGCGTAATAAAAGCTAAGAAATATCTGGCACACAATGATGATACATGCCAGTAAATATATACATATATATGGTATGTACTTGTATGTATATAAAGTTTATATATAGGGTCTGAACAAAAAATAAAAAACTTGTATTTGTCTGGCACATCAACTCAACTGTCGCTTCGTTTCATGTCTCATTTCCAGACTTTAGTTGAAGATTCTGTTGCAAAGACCACTGCACATTTCATTTGCGTTCAACATAAATGTCTGGATGAACTAAAAGCAAAAAAAAGTAATAATAATAATAAATAATATATATCAAAAAGTTTATACATAAATCTTTTAGTTAACTTTCATTTTGATTTTTATTTGCTTTGCTCAATTTATAGTGCATAAATCTGACAATTATCAACGGTGCCCTCAATTAGTTTTAACAATTGCAACAAATAGTTTTTATTACCGCATAAATTATAATTAAATATATATATTTGCTGTTGTTAAAAATTTTGTTGACAGCTTCAAATTGTCATATTTTTCATAAATTTATTAGCAAATAAAATTTGCAACAATGCACAAATTGTTGCCAATATTTTCTGCGGACTGCACAATATTTAAATATTTTTATAAGTTTTTCATAAACTTTAAGAAGAGTATTATGAATTTGCAACAAAGTTTGTAACGCATTAAAAATTGGTTTTTCGTCTATAATTTTCTATGTCAAATAGGCATTCAGATATATCTGTTCTATATATACATATAGACACCATATAAATAACATTTAGATTTTTTTATTTAAATATCTCTGATTAAAATAGTTCTGATCAAATTTTATCACAATTAATATTATATAGTCTCCATAGAAAAAAGGAGAAAAATAGTAAGAAATATAAATAGTAAATGTAAAATTATTTTAAAAATAAATTTATTTAATTTACTTTTGAATAATACCGGATTGATAAATCAGAGCTATTTATATAGTAAATATACGAAATATCAGTTAACCCTTTTTTTTAATTTTGCTAGGAGACATTTTAATATTTGAAGAAGTTTTTCATTTTTCCAGGATATTTATTCTTTAACCGATTGTAGCTCTATTTTTTTTGTTTATTTTTAATATTTATTTCTTTTTTATGAAGGAACATTAAAAGGTATATAAGAAATTAACTTTGTTAAGTATAGAATGATTTTTAAATAATACAAATTTTCTTGATGCTGTTATTTCTTCAATTTAAGATTTTCGTGGTACTTTTGTTTAATTAAATTTAAATAAAATCTGAATATAATAAAAAGAAAATTTACTCATGTTTCATGAAAACTTTGAAATAAAAATATTTTTAGATAAAAATCCATAAGCATGTATCAAAACAAGTTTAAAAAATATATTTTTTCCTTATTTAAAAACTTACTTTTCTTAAAACTCATATTGTATTTTAGTTTATTTAACATATATAATTGTGATTTCTTCTATTTTCAAGTATTTTAACTCAGCTTTATTTTCTATTAAGATATTCTTTTAATTATTATTCTCGTTATCTACTTAAATTTGAGTGCTTTGAAAGAAATAAATTTAGTTAAACTTTCATAAATATTTTGAATTGAAATAATTAACACGACCTTACTAAATAAAACCGCAAGCCAACGATCGATCGATGGTCAATGGCAGCTGACTAAACCAACCAAGCAAAACTCAAATATGATTCATATATTATATTAAAGGTCTTTCAAATCGTTCAAGTAATTAAAAGTACAGCACAAAAAGTGTTTTTTTTTTTTTTTAGATTGACTATAAATTAGTTGGGCTTATTTTTTAATTAAAAATTTACAAAATAAAGAAAAAAAAACTAAACTAAAAACCATTAAAGCTTTGATATAATAATTGTTAATTATGGCATAACAATGATTTTTTTTTTTGGTTATAAAAGCTGTTTTTTTTTATAATTTTCATTATTATTGTTATTTTTTGTTATTTATTTTGTGGCATTTATGTTAATTGCTGCGATTTCCGCACAGAAGTCTTTAAATACTTTTAACCAAGTCTTTTGTTTACAAGTCTTTATTTTATACCTTTTGATTTTCATGGCGTTTTTTAAAGGCTCATTAAAAATGCATTAAACTAGCCGGATTATTTATTGGCCTTTAACATGTCACGAAGCACGTTGTAGAGTATGATATTGTGGCTTATGCAGTTCGTTGATTAGGTTGTGGTTTCTATACCCTGCAAGTGTCATTTTAAGAGTTGTATGTGGTGAGAAAGAGCTATAAATGAGTCAGGGAAACGATGTGTGTTTAGCATGCAAATATTCATTGTTATCTCAGACTATAAGTGCTAAAGTTGGAAAATATTTTGAACTATTTTAATGTAATTTAATTTAACCATTAATATGATATTTTGAAAAACATATGAGAAGATATTTCGTTGGCTTTTGGCCTGATTGTGAAAAGGTTTTTATATTTTGTATAAAAATAGTCTAAACTAATTTCAAGAGCATTTAAATGTTGTATTTTAAAACAAATATGTTCAGCTATTTCTCTAAGACAATAGGAGCTAGAGTTACGAAATTTAGTATGTGACTTCTAATATAACCTATACCATAAACTATAAACTAAGTTTATCAAAATTCCTTTGCTTAACTTCGAAAAAAATTAAATAACAAAACTTGCCACAAGATATTTTCCAGATATTTTTGAGGCGTGGCATTGCCAAATTGCTGCTACTTCGTATTAAACCGCATGTGGTCTCCATTATATTTTCTACCATTCCAGATGCCCCAAGTTTTATACATTTGTTTGTTTCTCTCACAAAAAAAAATTGTTTTCTTGCCTCTGTTGCCAATTTCATTTCAATTTTTCATGCTGCATTCAACGCTGTGTTGCAGCTCCTCTTGCAGCTGTTTTCTGTCTTTCAGCTGTGCGAAAAAATTTAATGAAAATGCTTCCACTGTCTGTTTTATATATATATATACGATTCGTATTATTTTTGTTCTTCTTTTGGGGCGTGGGCGTTGCACGTTTTTATTGCAATTAAACATGCAATTTGGGGCCAGCTATAAAGCATAGGTGCAGTTCTGTTTATGTGTAATTTATAGATACATATATGGTAGATATATGCTGCTTTCAGCTATATATCTGTAAGATACTTAAATGTAAAAAATATATAGAAACAAGTGTGACTCAATCATTTTACTTTCTTTGTCTGATTTTTGTTCTTTAAAAAAAAGAGTTCTTAATTGATGTGTATATAAAGGATTGAATGAATGTCTGGCATAGTTTACTACGTTTTATTTATTACAGTTAATAAATGGTTATCTATTAGAAAAAAAGTTCATATAGTTATATGTGTGATGTCTTTCCTTCAAGTAAGCTTTTGGAGTTTTTGGAGAAGAAATTCAAGCATTTTTTCTACAATATTGGAGCTGTATAAAAGTTAGACATTATAATAAAATTATAGGCTGCTCTCTGTCTTTTCCGATATAATAAATAATTTATTTCTATAAAAATGTTTTTTGTATCAAATTATTCCGATCTTCTAGACCTTATACTGTACTTCTATAAAAAAGAAATTTTTTTTATTCAGATAATTTTGAAATATTGATTAAATTCTTTAAAAAGGTTTTATTTTATCAAATTAGTTTGATTTTTTACCCTTTATACTGTACTATAAAAGAGAATTTTATTTTTTTTACTATTCAGAATTTTGGTACAATATTTGAAAATACTGTACTTTATTTATTTATATATTTTGTACTTCTGTAAAAAATAATTTTTTTTTTTTTTATTATTCAGAATATTTTGCATTATTGATTAAATAACTAATTTATTTCTTTAAAAAGGATTTATTTTTTTAATCAAATTAGTTCGATTTTTAGGCTTAAGATTGCAGTTCTATAAAAAATAATTTTATTATATTATTTTTTCAATTTTCTTTGTCATATTTAAAAAAAAACAACATGCTTCATTTCTTGTCAGTGCACGCGTCGTATGCGCAACTTTTCCCGGAGGATTTGTTCGTTTCTCTTTTTTTTTTGTATTTTTTGATGAAATGGCTTTTAATATGATTTATGATTCTATTGGAAAGATTACGACAGACGCTGAACAAATGAGCAGTGCTGCTGCTGCTGCTGTTGTTGCTGCTGCTGCTGCTGTTGCTGCTGCTGCTGCTGTTGCTGCTGCTACTTCTCCTGACGATGACGACAACAGCTGCAATTTAGAAATTAAATTTGCCATGCAACATTAAAAGCAGCAAACAAATAAAAGAGTAAGAAATAACGCTGTGATTCACAGCTCACACAGCAGAACTTCAGCACAAATTCCCAATCCTTTTCGCTTCCCCCTTTATGATGACTTCTCGGGAACTGAAAGGGAGACAAACCAACTTATATATATATGTATATATATATTAAATTGTGAAGTCTCCTGTGCGTTTCTCCATGACGCGACACATGTTGTCGCTTTAGTTGTTTGCTTTTGTTTATTTTGCGCTAATATCCGGCAGATACTTTTGCCCTACACTAATAATTCATTATCTGGCGCAATGTATCTGTATCTGGTAGGTGTTGCCAGGCCAGACCGCCTGCATTTTGTATCTGTATTCTGTTAATAACTTCATTTTTGTTATTTTTCTGTTAATTAAGTGCAATAAACTGTTTAGCAGAGACAATGAACTTGTTATTATTCTATTTCATCATTTTATAAATCAGGCTTATATATATATATAAATGACGTCATAGTTATAACAATTTTCTAGATAATTTGTGAGTTCGCATTACGCCATGAGGCGCAAAAGTTTAATGGCAGCCGAAAAAGCAAAATCACCACATTAATCATCAACATTGAAGTTGTATTGTTTAATAATAGTGATGAAATTTTAAAAAAGCAAAAAAAAAAAATATTTGTAAGCCCTGAAAGTGATCTTTCTATTTTATAAGTTTCATATAAATGGAAAATCTTTTGTAATGTGAGTTTTGGAGCTTTATTATATATTTTATTTATATAAATTATATTTATATAAAATTCTCAAACCTGATTAACAGCTAATGGATGGTCAAATGGCAGAAACTTAAGACCTGAAAATATTTCAGTAGTTTTTTCTATTATATGCCAGGCTGGAAAATGTAGCATACATTTTTAAAAAATTTGTCTGGAAGCGGATTAAAAATGCATCTTAATTTATAATTTAAGCTATGCACATTTAATCTTCTAGAAGTTTCTGCTTAAAATTCTTATAACACTTATCAAACTTTCAAGTTTTAAATAAATTATGTTTTTATTTTAATTAAAAGTATAAAATCAGTTTATTTGCTCAACTACTTTGTTATTTATGAATTTTAAAACGAATTTATATATATTTATATTATTATGATTAAGAAAAATATTAACAAATAAATACTTCACCTACTATAATTAAAAATTGCTAGCTACTGGGTTTTTAGCTCAAATTAAATATTCAATCCTCTATTAATTTTTATTTAAGATCCTAAAATTTTTTCAGCTATTAAAATAAAGCCAAATTGCTATACATTTCCTATTTAATTGAATATTGAAGTAAATAAAATATTTGTCTTAAATTTCGTTTCTGAACAGCTAGAAATTTATTATTTCCTATTATGTCCTAGCCTAATTGAGCTATTGAAATAAAACCAATTTGTCATCCAATTTAACATTAATTGAAATGAAAAATGAAATATCTGTTTTAAATATCATATATATCTCTTATATAAGAACCTTGACAGAAATCTTAACTACTGAAACTTTAGAAAATTTATAAAAATTAACTCCTATATAAAAATAGTTAAGAATTTTATGTCTTCATTTTTTTCCTGAAATTCTCGATTTAATACCACACATCGAATTTGTTTCTTTAAAATATGATTCAGTTTTAAGGGATTGGTCTCTATTTCCCAAACTCACTTTCAACCTGGTCTTTGTCTAATGGCATATCAAGTTTCTAAGTTTTCTTTGTTTAGCAATTCCCTTGTCTTCATTCTGACCATATAATCTTTTTATATACTCCATCTACTAATTAAGTTTAACAATTCCGCGAAACTGGAGTTTGCATGCCAGACAATTTTCCGGGTGTGTCTTACATGCGAACTTCAAATGAAACTCTAATAATTACAAGCTTCAATTTATCTATAAACTATAGTTAGCATATTTAAGGATGCAAGGAATTTTCCATAGACTGCTGGAAATGGAAAAAAATATAAAAAAAAAAAAAACAGACAAATCAAATGAAAAGCGTCGTGTAAATCTGTTGCATTAGCAAAACATCATGTTTCAGTGAAAATGACACGAACTGTAAAATATGCTAACTAGGAGGCTGCCACAAGTTGTTGACTGACAAGGCGGCGTGGCAAGGGGACAGGAGACGTTATGGCAACACTGAGTGGCAAACAACGGCAATGAGTACGAAGCCAAGCAAGGACATCATCAAATTGACACTGAGACAG
The DNA here is from genome assembly GCA_035043045.1 of Hirtodrosophila alboralis. Taxonomy (NCBI): domain Eukaryota; kingdom Metazoa; phylum Arthropoda; class Insecta; order Diptera; family Drosophilidae; genus Hirtodrosophila; species Hirtodrosophila alboralis. The sequence goes on along the minus strand of JAWNNH010000618.1, from coordinate 700,805 downwards.
AAAGTAAACTATACAGACATACTGGTTCAAGATGTTACAAAAATTGAACTGAAAGTAGATCAGAAGAAAGAATTTAGATGGAAGTTATTAATTTAAAAAATATACTTTATTATTTGTTAAAAAAAAATTTGATTTCTTTACTTTAGTTTTAAAAAACATTAAAAGATAGTTGAAGTAAATGGAAGTTATAAATTTAAAAAAAAAATCGTATTATATGAATCAACTTTGGAGAGAAAGAAGTTGCATTTATCTTCTAAAGATTTATATTATAGTTTTAAATATCATTAAATAATAGCTCAAAATAATATAGAAACTTAGTTCAAACAATATCATGCACAGTTATATACAAGTTAGTTTAATATTAATAAAGTAATTTTATAAACAGTAATATACCTTTAATGAAAATACAAACTGAAAATATGTTTATTCAAAATAAAAACAAAAATATTACATATTTTCTATATTGCTATATACTGCTGTGTTTTAAAATTAATTCAAAATTTTTTGTTCTAAAAATTATCAATTAATTAAATACCCTTAGGCAGTGTTATAATTATTTCTTACGATTAATTTAAATTTAAATTTTGGCTGGTGTGGTATACTTAAATAAATAAAATAAATAAATTAATATAAATTTTCAGTATTTCCTACACTGTGAGATAAAAAAAAATTACAAAATTCGTTTTCTAAAATAGTTCTTTCATTTTTTTTATCATTATAAAATGAATTAAAGTAATGAGCAACAACTGAAACATAAGATTTAATTCCATAAAAACTACAAATGATATTTTTCTATTACAAAGAATTATAACTAAAACAAAAAATTAATATAAAATATTTTTCAAATATTTTCTTTACATAGTTTTTAGCCCTTCACTTAATTTTTAATAGATTTTAAGTCACTGTGCATTATGTCGACACTTGTAGATTTTGTTATCGCTTGTTGTGTATTGGTTTTGTATACAACATGTTGAGTCTGAGCCTTAATTTATGCCACTCGCCAACGCCAGTTGCCCGTTGCCAGTTGCCAGTCGCCTGTTGTTATCCTGCTCGTCCTTGTCTGTGTATGCAAAAGGATTTTTTGGGTCTCACCTTTTGCCTTGTGCTGTTGCCAGGCTACTGCCGCTGCTGCTGCTATTTTTATTATTATTATTAATATTTTTATTATTATGCTTGTTGTTGCTGTTGGTTTGCCATTTTAGCTCGTTGTCACTTTATTTTTTATATACCCTATGAGAACTGAGAACTTTCGAATCTTAATTTGATATGGTATATCGAATTTTGTTTTATATAGATACAACATACAACCATAGGTTTCTATTTTGAATTGATTTTTTAACAGAAATATCATCTGTCCCTAATATTGCACTGTTAATGTATAAAAAAATAATTTTAACAGCTGTTAATAGCAGGACTGTAAACCTGTGACTCTTGATAACAGGACTCTGGAATTTTTTTGGTACTGCGACTTTTAATATGTGAAATAAATGGTTGTATCTAGGCTAGGACTTTATATATCGATACTGCACTGTTAATGTCTATAAATATTAACATATGTTAAGAGTGGAACTGTTATTGGCACAGTGACTGTAACTGTTAACATTCGGAACTGTCTATTAATATAGTTTCTGTGCTTTTAATATTAATATTAATTTCAATATTAACAGATATTTATTTTGTAGCTTTTATGGTTTTTTTCTAGTATATAAATTATGTTGCCCTCTTCTAATCATTATATCAGTTATTGTAAAAAAACTTCATTTTTAAAAAATTCTTTAAAAAAATTAACAAATCTTAATATAATTATGCTTTATATAAGCTAATTAAATTTCATTTAAATTGAGAAAATATATCTTAGCTGCAAAATATAATATTGTTTAACCAAATTTTATAAGAATCAAACCAATATATATTCTAGCTATTTTTTTTTTTTGGTTAGAAATTATTGTTCAATATTTTGGTTTTTCTATGAAAAACTTTTTTTTAAGGGTATATGCATTGGTCAACCCGTACATACATAAATGTCCTTTCTTATAGTTGTATATATATTTTTTTATGTATATTTTTTTTTGCAATTTTCCACTCTGGCCCCCCGCTTCTCTATCAATCTTTCTATTAGCTTTTTTATGCAGGGGGCTCGCTTTATGATAATTTTTATGGCTTATTGTGTTTGATTACACGTGTCGAGTTGCGAGACCAAAACATCTACAACATCTACAACAACAATAATAATAACAACAACAATCACAATGTCAAAACAGCAAAAAAAAAACCAACAAACATCTCGGTCTGGCTATTTGTGGGTTTCTTTTTGTATTGTGTGAGAGTTTCGCCTTTTTTTATATATATATTTTTTTATTATTTTTATACACTCAGATATATATAATTTTTTTTTTATTTTATTGCTAGCACGGTTTCCTTTTCTTTGAATTGCTTTTAAGTAATTTTTTCTTTTCTTATTTGAATTTATTTGATGGGAAACTGCCTGCAATTCGGTTTAAAAAAATTAAATTTTATGATGTATTTATTGTTAAACTTAAACTAATTGAAATTTTTTATTTATCTTCTCTTTACAGGTATGTATAAAAAAGCAATTGGATAAAACGTAATTTCTCAAAATAAGTGTAAATTGAAGGTAAAAATTATATTTGTATCTTGAATGTGCAAAAAATATGTTTTATATATAAAATGAAAATTTTTAGAATAAAGTAGAGCAATAGTAAATTATTTAAATAAATAAATAAATATAAATAAATAAATTTATATAAAATAAAAAATTTTAGAATAAACTAAAGCAATAGTAAATTATTAAGGGATATATAAATAAATATAAATAAATAAATTATAAAATTAAAATCAAGTCGTGTAAACAATTCGTAAAAATGATTTTTTTTTGGAAAATACTTTGAAATATTCAATCAAATTTGATAAATTTGCAAATCTATTTCAAAAATAGATTTAGGAAATGTTTAATCATTTGTAAAGATTTTTTTAAAAATAATAAAAATCTTTATATCAGGAACCGTAACCGCTATATACATACTACATACAATTTATTTCTTAATTTTTTTATTAAAATATTTAAAAAAAAAAAAAAAAACTTATATTGCGATAAAAAAAAAATAAATAATAAACAAATTTCAATATTTTATTACAAAATCATAACAAAACTATTATTTTCAATTTTTGTTATATAAAGCTTATACTGATCTCGTTATGATAGGATTTTTTAGAAATATCTTTTGGTTTTTAATAGTGTTATTTTTTTGACAAATATGATTTATTTATCTTATTTATCCCCATATTTTGTCCATTAAATTGAACTTATGTATTTACATTGAATTTTTGTTTTTTTAGGATTTAAACCGTTTCTAATTAATTTATATATATTTTTTTATCATAATATGGCAGAGCTGTGTTTTTATAGGGTTGTAAATATTTGTGTATAAATTTTTTAAATTTTTTCTTGATAACTGAGAGTACTTTAGTTAGGGTTTTTAAAAAAATAAATAGAGTATATTTATTGCATTGTCAATTTTAAAGTAAAATATTATCGACTCAACTAAAAAAAGTTTAGTTTAATAGAACTTTAAGAAAGAAAATTTAATAATATTGTACAGTTATATAAGTGACAAGTGTATTTTATGGTTTTACGCACAAGTTGCTTTAAAAAAAAAACTTTTTTTTTTTACCATTAGAACGAGTTGGAAAGCCATTTGTTGCCATTTCTTAACTGCTTCGTTTTGGTTGTTATCAAGCATATAAATCTTCTAATATGACATTTCCGTTTTTCATTAAATTATTGGCAACAAGAAGTCGTTTTTTTTTTTTATTTTTGTTCTCTATCTTTTTCTTGCTTTTCTTTGCTGTTAGCCACAATGGCGCTTATTAAAAAACTTGCTCGTTCAATGCAAAGTCAATAACAGTACGCAACACAGCACTGAGAACGTGTAATATATATAGAGAAACGCCAAACGACATTATTTGTATTTGTTGTGGATTTATGGCAGTTGGGGATCTCGAGAAACTTTTTTTTTTATTTATTTTTTAACTATATGTAGTATAAAACTACGCAAACACACACACACGGACAGAGTCAGTTGCGCGCGCTCTCTCACTCTCCCACACACATACACAAGTACGCGCGCTCACTACTCCATTGCCACTTCTCACTTCATTCCTGCTGCTTTTTTGGCGAGCGCCGCCGCGCGCTGTTTCACACATTGCCAGAACGTTCCGCGAGAACATTTCTTGGGCGCTTTTGGAGCTGCTTACGAAAACTGCGACGCAATTGTGGCGCTGAACTGTACAGTGGAGGACATTGACATTTTGCATTTTCGTTTCGTTAGCATTTTTCGTTCGTTTCGCCCCAGCCAAAGAGAGCAGCAGCAGCAGCAGCACACAACGTGTTGAAAAGAAACAACTTTTAGCCCATGTTTGCTGCTGTTGTTCTTGTTGTTGTTGTTTCTTACGTTTCGCTATTGTAGCTCATTAAAGTTGTGATAATGCCCCGCAACATTTCTCATGTTCTCACTTCAAAAAAATAAAAAAATTCTTGACAGTTTTATGTAGCAAATTGGTACTGCCAACTTTTATAGGCTGTTAAATCTCTAATCCTAAACATAAAAAACTGGGATTTGTTCAAATCTTAAAAGCATGTTTGAAATTTCAGTTTTGTTACATTTTTAATAGTTTTTGGTTTTTTTTTTTTTAATTAACTCAATTGAATTGGTGTGAAAATAAAACATAAATAAATTGCAGATTGAACTATATTTTCTGTTTTTTCTGTTGTTAATTAAAGAGCCGTCTCATAAATCTTGTGAAATTCATTAAAATGTCTTCTACACATCGTCTTGATTGCAATATTGATAGATTTATGCACAGATTGTAAGTGCTTTTTAATTAGTTTGATCTATTTTTTTCTCCTATTAAAACAGAAAAAATGAGAGCGAAGAATTATACAGAAATCTAAATTTTTTGAGTTTTTTATGCAGTAAAAATTTCATGATCAAAGCTTTCGCTCTCTCTCTCAGTCTCTCTCTACAGGTTACCAAAAGGAAATATATAATTAAGTATTTTTTTTTTTTTTGTGATAAGGCTATCAAAAAAGTCAGAAAAGTCGGTTTAATTTAGTATAGACCAATTTAAACTTGTTTGTCTGATAGAGTATTATGTTGAAAGTAAATTAGAATGTTTTTTTATTGTTTTTTGATTATTAATTTTTTTTTTCAATTTTTTTTTTGTCAGGAATCAGCCTTCTTAGTGGCCTATAACATGATATTTTAAACATGAAAAGCTTAACTGTTGTATTCTTTAATTGAAATTCACTATTTGCCTAAAATACCTTCAAATATTTTATTTTTTTGTCAACTAATCTACAAAATTAATATTTCTCAAAAAGACCTTCATTTGTCCTTTCTGAACAATTCTAAATACAAAAAAACAAACGCACATACAATTCCAGTTTTTATAACTTCATTTCCGCTTTTTGCTACACACAATGGCGAGTCTAACCCAAACTAGCAAAATATTCGCACACAGTCGCAACCCTAAACCTGACCCACTATTTCCGTTTTGTTTCAACATTTTCCTGCTAAATTCTCATAAGGAAATTTCCATTTCGTGTTCAAAATACGTTTCTATTTTTTTGTTTTTTTGTGGTGAGAAAGGTAGGAAAAATGTTCCTTGAAATTATTTTGGCGGTCACAATAATTTGCATATTATTTTCTACAATTCTGGTGCGCAATTTCCTCCTAAAAAAAGAAAAAAAAAAATAAAAAAAAAACTACTTTAACCACACCCTATGCAAAAAAAAGGAAAAAACTAAACTGACGACTTAACTAAGTTAAAATGAATGCGAAAAAGAACATAAAATATATACTAAATACTAAATATGCTACGAATGAGACAGAAAGAGAGAGAGAGTGAAAATAAATTTGCATATAAATAATATAATACTAGAACAAAGTGACAAGGTGAAATAATTAAAAGAAATTAAAAGTGCGGAATTTTGTCAATGTTGTGTCGCATCGCTCGAAAGAAAATATTATTTTTTTTGGGGTTGGGGGAAGTTTTGGAACCCTATCCCAACCGGCGTTTTGACAGCAGAGCTGCGGCGGCGTCGCCGTCGTTGTCGTTGTCATGAATGGGGCGGCTGACAATGAAACACACTCACACACATACAAGCGCACACAGCAATCAAAACTGAGCTACACGGCGACAAAGCGACAAAAGCAGCTGTTTGGATTCCCAAGCGCTGTTAAAAAGCTTTCACCGCAGCCCTTGCTTGTCCAGACCAGCAGCAAAAACATTGCAATGTTAACAAAAAATATTTCTTTTGTGTTTGTGTTTTTACTTTTTATTTTTTTGCAAGCACAAAATGACGCAAGCGACAGCGCCACAAGGCGTACTGAGAGCGCAACTGCATTCTCGCTCTCTTTCGGTGTCTCAGCTGCTAATTGGAGCAAAACAAACACAAACAAATGGCAATGAGTCTACGTTGTACGTTGTGTTCCAATGCCAGCGTTTCATTGTTGACGTAGTTGACTGTGCGCTGCTAGCGTAAGTTGCTCTTGTTGCTGTATATGTATGTATGTATGTACATGTGTAGTTGTTGTAAGGTAGGTCGTTGGCGCAGGGGGTTCGGCGGCGCAGTTTGTGACGCTTTTATGCTGTTCTGATGCGTCCTTACACAACTGTAAATGTAATGTGTCAGGATTTTATGCTATGCTTTGGTTATTGTCCTTTGTATAGTTTTTTTATCGCCCACTTGCGCCGTCTAGCGCGCTCTCTTGCTTTGTTATTCAGTCGCTCTTTGTAAGCTTATCTGACCGTATTGATCTTGCTACAATTTGAAAATCTGTGTGTAATTTGTTTGTCTGACGCAGACGCGACATTTTTTTTTATACGTTTCTCTCATTTTTCTTTACATTTGTGTACTGTGTGCTTTTGCATGTTTGCTGCGGCTGCTGCGCTGCTTTTGTCTTTGTTTTTATTTATTTTTTTATTTTTGCTTTGTTTGCTGCCTATTACGTCACGTTCGCTGCTGCTGCTGTTGTTGTTTGTGTTTGCCTAATTTTTATTGTCATGTGCTTTTTGGCCTGCTCTCCATTCACATTGTGTGTGCATTGTTTTGATGCTTTTGTAGTTTACAGTTGTTGTTGTTGCCGCTGCAAGCAGCTGACGTGTGTTTTTTCTGTTTTTCTGGGTTGTGCAGGGAGGAGGGTAGGTGCAGGGTGTAGACTTGTCTGAGCTTTGCGTTCGATTTGCCAATGGGAATTTTTAATATTTTTTAGTTAATAAGCACGTTATAATAAAAACAGTGTTGAAAAGTTTTCAAAATAAAAAAATGTGCTTAAAAATTATGTAAATATACGTTTTACACCGAAAAATAAATTTTTTGTTTTTGTATGCATCAAATTAGATTTTCAATTTTATTCGATATTATTTTTAAAATATTACCTGGTTTTTGTTATTAAACAAAGTTGAAGAAACCAATTTAACAATTTTTAATATTTCATTTATTAATCAAAATAAATACTCCGTATTAAGTAGGAATCAAATATTTCTTTAAAAATTATAAACTTCTATATTTACTTTAATTTATTCCAAATTTAACTTAAACTTTAATGCATAACATTAATTCTATACACCCACACGTCTACATAACTCCCCATAGCTCAAGGCAACGTAAATAATTTCCTGCCTAAATTATAGTAGCTTCCAACTAAATTTACAACAAAAACTTGGACAAGTGCAGAAACAAGTAATAACAACAATAACAACAACTGCAATAACTGGCCCAAAAAGCCATTAAAGCCCACCTTAAACTTTGGCCAATGCATACACGTAACCAACTCCCCCATTACCCTCGCCCTCCCCCTGTTCCATGCTCTCCGCATAGCTTTTGAAGTTGAACTTTATCGACAGGAAACTTCATTATAAACGACATTGGCACACACACACAGACACGAAACATACTAATACACACACTCATACACACACTCATACACACACTCATACACATCGTACACATACATACATGCATACATGGGCACGAGAAGCTTTGACAGTCGACGCTTGCGCCGCCATCTAACGGCAATGCAGCCAAAGTGAGTTTCACAGTGGAACAAATCTGGCAAAGCATTACAAAAAATGATATATCAAATTGTAGCACATTAGACGTTCACAAATTAGATCTACTTTGTTTTTAAAATAATTTTAATTTCTGGTTATTTTTTGTTGTTGCTTATAAATTAAAAAAAAATGGAGTAATTTGACTTATAAAAGCAAAAAAAAAACTCTTTTTTTTAATTACTTCTATTAATAAAAACAAGAAAACAAAATGTAACAAACCATACATATTAAAATTCCTTTTTTTTAATTAAAAAGCAATGTATGCATTAAATCAATAATAGATGCAACAAAACAAAACATAAAGATTTACTTTAATTAAATTAAGTATATATTTTTCCAGTTAAAAATAAAAAATCAATATGTATTCTGGAAAACAAAATTTATTACCATTACCCTAATTCTAATTTCTGGAAATTTGAATTACTAAAGATTTTAATTTGTTACCGTTCACTGTATTATAATAACATAAAAATAGGCAAATCTATTAAATTAGAAAGCTCTATTACAATATATGGAAATTATTCTTAAAAATTATGTACAAAAAGAGACAATCTTTTACTATAAATATTTTATCACTTTAAAAATACAAATGAAAATTAAAAAACAAAAAATCGAATTAATTTTTCATTACATTTTATAACTTTTCTTTTATACGCTATTATGAAATTCGGAATAGTGTACGACGGCACCAATTATTGTGAACTACCAGACCTCTCCATATCAAAGTTCTATAATTTAATGATGATTTATTTCTGGCTAAAAATCGTGAACTCAAATTTTGAATATAGAAAGCCAAAAATGTAACCATTAAATTTTAACTCATTTATTTAGTTCTCAGTTTACTTAAAATGTACATACAAGTTTATTGTAAAATATTAAATCCTAATCCAATTTTATTAAAAGCTTCCTTACTAATGCAATTTTGAGTCAACTCAATTAAATGCGCCACTGTGCGATGCAAGCATGCGGTAAGCCTACTCCCCCCAACTCCCCGCGCACAGCCTTAAACAAAAATAACTGTGTGAAACAAATTATGGGTCTAGGCGCGTGAAGTTGGCGGGGAATCGAAATAACTAAAAAGCAGAAGGGAAGAGAGAGAGAGAGAAAAAAAAGAGTTGTAGCCTCTGTAAAAAAAATGTCTAACATTGCAACGTGACCATCGGAGTTGCCTGCACTTGTAACGTGTTGTAATGTTGCTGATGTTGTTGTTGTTGCCTTGTAGCTGTAAACTCGTTCAAGTTGCATGCAGCGTGCGAGACTGTGCAAGAGAGTGAGAGAACGAAAGAGAAAGAGAAGGTTAGAAAGAGGTGGCTTATTGGAAAAATGAACTTTGAAAAAAAAAAAATTAAGCTTCACAAAACTGGATTAGAGGCCTGCGCCGTGGCAAAAAATAATAGCTACTGCAAAAAAATACAACAAAAAACAACCATATGAGCAAGAAGCCAGACCATGAGTTACAGTGGTGCAACTATAGGCTAATATGTAAATGCATTGGATTATATAAGATAATGAAAATTTTTCATCTAAATGGAAATAGAAATGAAAACTTTTTATTTAAATAGAAATGTTATTTCTTAAATGCCAACTGTTAAACCCATTAAATAGAAATTAGAGTTCTGACAACAACTTTCAATTAAATAAATTATTATGAAAATAATGTGCTACAGTAATTTAAAAAACACGAAATATCAAAATTTGTATCATATAATAAGTACATAATAAGTACAGTACGTACTAAAGAAAAACACAATAATTTAAATTTTTGTAATTTTTACCATACAAATCACGTTCTAATTATTATTTATAATTTTTGCTTTTAAAAATTACCAATAATTACTATGTATTTGTTAGTTTTTCGGTTTCCTAAACAGATTGAGTACTTAGTTATTCTGAAATTGTTATCATTAAGTAAACAATTTAATGGAATTCTTTTTAATACAAATATACACTAAATTAAGTAAAGGGTGTTTTATAAACCAGCTTAGTACTCAATAATTCCCAAATCAATTTTATAATAAAATAACGTTTGAAAGATTCAAATATTTTTGTTGATAGTAAAAGAAGTTATTTAATTTTCAATTTAATTTTATTCGCCTAAATGTTAATAATAACGGTTTAAGAGTGAGATAATGCGATAGTGTCCGTAAAGAGTAGTAAGAATACTTAAATTTACAGCTTTAGAAAAATAATTAATACTACAAAATATCGTTAGAAAGCGGGCAAAATTATATAAATAATTCCAAAGAGCTATAAATTCGAAATCCAAAAATGAATACTTAACTATTTTTAAATAAGCTACTAAATAAAAATTTTTATATTAAGAGTACAATTCTACAATGTTTATAAGAACCATGCATTTTCTGCATACATTTTTCAAAATTTTGTGCCAAAGCAATTTCTTTACTTTCATATATACTTTATTATAAACAAATTTATTATTAATATGCCCTTAAAATTTAATCAGTTGAGTTGAAAAATATTACAAATAATTTTCTAATTTTAATTTTAATGTGTTCGTACATACAATATTATTTTTTGTTATATTTTTTTAATTTTATTTTGAAAGTGCATTTAAACAGTCTTGCACCACTGTTCGCACGTCATCCGCCATAGCCGCAACAACAAATATCCATTTCGTAGGCATCGCAGCTTTTTGCTGTTGTTGTTGTTGTTGCTTTGCTCCGTTGCATGTTTGCTTCGTCTGCTTTGGCAGCATTTTTTTTTTTACTGATTTGGTTGCTTTTGTTGTTTTCTGTTTTTCTGTTATTGGCACGTTTTTGTTATTGCTTGACGCTGCAGTTGCTGTTGCTGTTGTTGTTGTTGTTGTTGTGAAATAGGCAAAAGTAGTGAAAACTTGTTTTTACATGCCTTGCTACGAGTTGTTGTTGTTGTTGCTTTTATCGTTTGTCGGCTTTGAAGTTTAACTACTTTTGGAGGCGAGCAGCGGGCCAAAGTTTTTTTTTTTTGGTATGTTTTTTTTATGGCATCGTTTGTTGTTGTTGTTGTTTTTTTTTAGCCATATCCTTTAGCCAATGACGCCCAGTTTTGTGCTCCACCTGATGACGCTGCTTAACCCTCCCCTACCCCCCCTTCCATCCACTGCGTCTAAACATGCCGCTGTCTCGTCTGAAGTTGCAGAGTAGGTCAGGAATGCAACAAAAGTTGTTGTTATTGTTGTTGTTGCTTGTTGCTGCCTTGTTGAACAAGGCTAAAAGCAACAACAACAACAACGACAACAACAAGAAACCGACGCGCCCACTTAGCAACTGCAATGTTTGTTTGTTGCTGTTGCGCCTTGGCTTGCCATACGGTATTTTTCTGCTTTTTTCTTTTTTTTTTGCACATAAGTATTTTTTATTTACCGTTAGAATCCGCTAAAGTTGTTCGCTTGAGTTGACCAAGTTATTTATTCTTCTGCTTCTTCTTTTATTTCTCGCTTAACGCTGGTTTATGGATGCAAAAAATAATATATCGATATATATCGTTATTCGCATATAAAACATATTTTTCGCTCTAAAATATCAGCTTTATTTTTTGCAATTTTTTCAACTTTTTTTCAATTACTAAATGACCTTTTTTTAGGTTCACTAAAATTTTAAAATTAAACTTTTATATTTACTGATTATAAATAAGAATATCTTAGAGCAAATTTGATAAGTGATATGTTAATATGTTAATTTGTTATTTCTGGTCTAAAATCGATAAATATTTATATATAAATATACTTAAAATATTTTTTCCATTTGAATATTGATTGATTTTCAATATATTCTAAAATATTATTTTTAATTTTTTGTTTTAACAGTTTCCCATTGCTTTAAAACATCTTTCAATTTCCTTTTTCTATCAAATTTAGCGGAACTTTGTTTATCTAAAATTTTACTTGTTTTTATTATATTACAATCTAAAACAATTTAAATCGAAAGTGTATTTATTTCAAGATAAAACCCAAGTTAATATAATTTAATTAATTTACCAAAAACTCACCTAATAGGTACTTTTGATAAAAATATATTTTTCTTCAATTTTATACCAAATTTTATACCCAAAGAAATATTTTTACATACTAGTATTTTTTTAAATGAATTTCTTTTAACTTGTAATTTTTTTCATATATATAATTACACATAAAAATTCTTTAACTTTTTTATTTATATTTTTAGAAAAATGGTTAGTTGTTTAAGATTTTTTTTATACATAAACAAATCTTGCATTTTGATAGCAAATATTACTACAAATAAATAACATAAAGTCGTTATATTTGAAGACTTAAAACAGAAAACCATTTTAATTATGTAGAACTTTTATTGTAGTATATAGTATATATATCTCGTTTATACGATTTACTCAACTGAGGGCCTTCAATTCAGAACTGTCTGCCTTGAGTCTCGTGTCAGTTTTGTTGTTGTTTCTGTCATGTCATGTCATAAAATTAAATTAACATTTTGTTTCCTTTTTCTTTACGATTTTTTTGTTGTTTGTTTTTTTCTTTTACTTGATTTTTGCAACATTTATTCTTGTTTGTTCATGTCCTTTCTTAAAATTGCATGTTGCAATTTGGCAGGACAGTTGACAGTTTGGCATTTTAAATGAAAGTGCAAACTTGATGTCTATAAAGAAAATAAAACTTAAATATTGTATGAACTTAAATGAGCTTCATATATATTTTTTATATGTTTTAAATTTGATTAAGAAATTAAATTTTATTAAGATATTTTTATTATAACAAAGAAATTGAAGTAGAAATATAAAAAGAATAATTGTACATTTTCGATTTGCTTTGAAAATGATTTTCTAGTTAAACAAAAAAGAAATAATTATTTTCCTTGTAATAAAGTTGGAAAACTATTGAATTATTATAATTATATCAAAATTCATACTGTATAATAGTGTCTATAAATATCAAAAAAAATAAAAATTAGTTCCTAAGACATATTAAAAAAATATTTTCTCTTTTGTTGGTGTTTCAGCTTTGTTATGAAACTCCAACTTACCTGCCAGTAGAATATATTTTTGATATTTGTAATTAAATTTATTTGAACAGTTAAATTAACTTCCATTTCAATTTTGAAGAGATATATAAAGCCCCAACGCCATGGCTACATATTAAATTCATTCATTTAAATCTCATTGATAGATGCGTCTGTCAAGCGTCGTTTTAACTGTCAACATGAGATTCTTGAGGTACAGTTTGACAGGTCATTAGAGAACCAGTTTGAAGTTTTTCTTCTTTTCAGTAGTGTGGCTAACAGTAAGCCACAATCATCATCATTATCATCAACACAATTATAATCCATCATGATTGATGTAGCGTTTTTTACATTAATTAACACGGCAAAATCTTGGCGACAATAATGAAAACCGTTTTCAGCACTCGATTGTGCCTTAATAAACACAACATAAGATACATCTTAACATGAAATGAACATGCAACATGTATCTGTATCTGTGTCTACCGAGTTATGTATCTGTCAGTTAGCTGTAACTACAATTTGCTGTTCATATACACGCTTGTAATTAGCAAAACTAATTAATGCTGTTAAAATGTGTGCCATGTTGTTGTTTCTATGTATCTATGTATATATGCATGTGTGAGTGTGTGTGTGTATCTATGAGCATGCATGTATCTCACTCAGATATTAACAACATTGAGAAGGTGTTGCGGTTGCCGTTGGGCGCCATTTAGGCCCAAAATGGTTGTTGTTACCAGTTTCTACCATTAATTTTAAAATAGCTTTGTGTTGCACTCAGCCAAATGATGACTAAAATGGCCGGAAATGACTTGTAAATTTATAACATATAATTCATTTTAGTAAAGATACATTTATATTATGCTTAAAGTAAATACAATTTTAAATAATTTTGCTGAAATTTTGACAAAATTTAAGCAATGGTTCGCTATGCTTTCAACCCAAAAAAATTAAAATAAAAGTATAATCTAATAATACTTTTTTTAAAATATAGTATTGAAATTTGTTCTAATTTTTTTTATCGGAATATGCAAGAATTTTATTTGTCAGAATTTTGTTTTTTTTTAGGTAGTGATGTTATTAATTTAATATTGTATTTAAAGTGAATATTTATTTATTTATTTGTGTTTTTTTTTATCTTTTTCATTCAATTATTAATTATTTTAAACTGGGTTTAAAATTTAATAATTTTCTTTATTGCTATGACTTAATTAAAGTAAATTAAATAGAAAATAACATTTCTATCTTTGTTTTTAAAACATAAGCAAGCTCTTAAACTATATTAATAAATCATTTCATTATTTATTTACTAAAAGTTTAAAGTTTTCGAAATTTTCTTTGGTGAAATTACCAAATAATCGTTGCGATTTAGAAAAAAATACTTGTTTCTAATTATATCATTTATTGATACTAAAAAATAAAACTTGAACGAGTAGAAAAAGGTTTAAGGACATTTACGGTTAGAGAATAAGACGAACTTTTATCGGGAATATTTTGTACTTATTTTTAATCTATCTAAAATTGTTTTCTTATTTTTTGTCTTATTTTTTTTCTTCCCTATGGTCATTTTATATGATTGAAAGCCGGTATTTATATATGCTGTTTTAAAAAACAAATAAAAACATGCTTTATGTGTCACTTTTACTTTTACTTTCTTTATATTCATTTGCATCTATTTATCTTTCTTATTTTACGCCTAACCTCAAACTTTGGTATAAATATTGAGGTTATGTCTAAGCGTATATTTTATTCGCTCACTTTACGTGTTTTTTATCAAGTAACAGTTAAGTAAATACTTTCTTTACTTTAGTTTTAAATTATTTAGATTTAAGGAATGTGCATATTTAATAAATTCATGCATTAGTGGAACAGTTTCGGGACAACATTCAAAGACACGTTCTATTTTAAAATGGCGGCACAGCTGTGCTTGTCGCTTAAATGCGCCCAAGAGCAGACTACAATATAAATAAATGCTGAATATGTAACTCCAGAAAACGTGTCAGCTATACATACTAACAAACTCTTCATAATTCCATCCCATTACTAAATGTTTCAAGTACGTGCGTAATTTAAAAAGGAAAAAAAAAAACAGAAAACCAAAAACAATTACCGTTAAACGCTGCTAACTTGGCGTGTCACTCTCTCGCTCGTGCTCTCCCTCTCTATCTTGTTCTTTGCATCTAGCGCTCTCATTGGCGGCAAAAAAAACTTTGCATAAGTTTTTTCGGGCTTTGAATGCAGCATAGGAAAAAAAATCTGTGAACTGTGAATTTGTTGTTGTTGTTTTTTTTTTTTCTTACGCCTTTCCTTTTTGGCAATGCCGCGGCCTCAAGTTCAAGGTTGTCCCTGCTGTCACGCTCTCTCAGTCTGTCTCTCTCTCTCTCTTTCGGTTGCTCTCTCACGTTTCGTTTGCCTTTTTGCTCGATTTTTGGGCGTGAATTTTTTTGTGCTACGCTTTTTGGAGGATGCCATGTGGCCTCCTCTTTAGCGCTTTGCTGTTTTTGTTTTTGTTTTTGTCACAGCTATATTTTTTTTGGGGTGTTGTCGCCGACGCTTATGCCGCTGTCGCTGCTGCTGCTGCTGCCGCTGCCACAGCTGACGTCGCCTATAACGCCCGGGTTTTCAGGTTATTTACCCAAGCGCGTAGAATTCGTTGAACTTGAATTTTTTATTGCTAGCAAGTTTTTTTTCGTACCCAGAGCTGTAAATGTCATGTGCTTGGGCCTTGAAGGATATGTTAGGACAGCAGCTGCTACCGAATGTTGTAGATTTTTTGGTATCGTAACTGAAGATTGCAATTCATAATCATTACTTGCACACTCTTTGGAGAAGCTTCGAAAAAAACCTGATCAGTATCTTCTTCTAAGCCATTTTCCTGAATTAAAACAATAGATTAATCATATATAATTTTTCAATTCTAAGAATATTTTTTATTATATGATAATATCAAGATATGCCTATTAAATGTTGTATTCGTTTTATATTCCTTATTCAAATAGTTTTGGTTTTAATTCTATAACTAATGAGTCAAAAACTAACTTTTTGTATGAAGATGCAACTCATGCAAATACATATAATTCTTATTTTATTTTTTTATATTCTCTTTTCTTCTTTTTTTACCTACTTTTTCATATGATTATATTCCGTTCCTTATTATCTTTTTTTTTGCCTCTTATATTCTTATATACTTAAATTACTTATAATTCTATAAAATTGTTATCCAAATTTTATCGTATTGCACTCTCATCCATTAATCCCTAATTTTATTACAATCTATCGTAAAATCGGGGAAATATCATAGGACTTATGTTAAGTTATAAATAGACACAAGAACAGTTTCTTTATAATCATTAAACTCCATATAATTTTAAATCTAGAAAATTTCACTTTCAAATTAAATGCGCCCAAAAGCAGACCACAATTTTTAATTTCCGAAAAACAGAACGAAAAGAAATATGAAATTGCTTTTATTGTTGTTGCTGCAGCCGCAGCTCAAAAACAGCAACAAAAAAGAAAACAAGAACAACTGTTAAAAATGACAAAACAAGACAAATTGCAAAAAAAAGACATGCAAGAAAAGAACAGTTAAAATGTTTGCAAAAAATAAACTGAAACAACAACAAATACAAATGTGTTACGCATGCGGCGATAACAAGAACAACAACAACAGCAACAACTACAGAGAATGAAGAACAGTAGCAGTAACAACAACAATAACAAATACGAGCAGCAAAAGAGCAGGCAACAAAAACAAAAAAACGCTTTTTGACGGTTGAACGTCCGCAGGTCCTGAGTTCATTCACCGTTGAAACCAAAATCAAGATACAAAACGGCGACGCCAGCGCTAAAGTCAACGCCAACGTCAACGGCGACGCCAGAGGCTATGCATACGTAAGACGACTCTGATGTGACGCTAAGCAAAGACGTGAATAACAAAAATAACAAAAAAAAAAAAGTAATAAAACAAAATAATAAGAACAAATGAAACAAATGCAAAAAAAAACAACAAAAACAACAATGTGAACAATACGCGCGCCTTGAAGCTTTCAACGCACTTTCGAGGTGGGCGAGTGCTGAAAAGAGAGCGAGAACAAGTTACAGACAACGAGAGCGAGAGTGACAGAGAGAGCGAGAGTAACTGAGCTAAGTGCGACTGAGCTAGCCTGCAATTTGAGAGGGAGTTGAAATGTAAGAGCGCGCTCTGTGTGTGTGTGTGTGAGTTGAAAATGTATGCAAATAAAATGCGTATGCGAGGCTGAAGTGGGTTAATATTAATACAACAACAACTAAAACCGTACAACGGGGCAAAAGAGAAAAAATAAATATATATACAAAACAAATACAAAAGGAAGACATAGCGAAGGACAAAAGTGCATTGACCGACTGTGGACACTCTGACAAAATAAACAAATGGCATTAATAGTTCACAAAATTTATGGAAATTCATAGTCCTATAGCTCGCTTTTAGGCGCAGCTTAAAGGCCTTGCAAAGGCGTCTAAAAGCAGGCAACGAACTTTGCCAGCCACAAAAAAAAGGATACACGCCAACACACACACAAATACACACACACGCACTCCAGCAGCCGCCACAGCTTTTTGGTCGCAGCTGATTTATTATATTGGCTGCTCAAAATTTTTATCTCGCGCTTGTGGGTGTTGTGTGTGTGTGTGTGTGAGTGTGTGTGTGTGTGTGTGTGTATGTGTATGTGTGTGCCATGCGTAGGCTGTCTCTATGTAGTCGTAGCTTTAGCCAAAAAATATTGTTTTGATGATGACTTATGGGAAAACATAAATACAACCGAGAACATTTAAGCCTTTTGGGAAAAGTATATACATTTCACAAACAAATGCCAAAAGCACAAATATTTAAAAAAATTTTCAAAACTTTTTGCAGTTTAATCCAATTTAGCGTAAATTAAGATTAGCAAGGTTTATTAATTAATTTAAGAATATATATACATATATATTAGGGCTATTTTTATATATCTATATATATTTAAAGCAAAGTTTTTATTACCACTATTTTAGAAATTATCTTAGAACTGTAAAGGTAATTAAGTAATTTCAATAAATCTTTTAACTTTTAGCTAAATTAAAAGTACAATTTCAATAAATTGACTTTTGCACGACTAAAAAAAATTTTGAAAATCTTCAACTGCGATAAATTCAATTTCAAATTTCAATTTTAGCGAAAATTTTGGAAAAAATAAATATTTGAAAAAATTGCCTCATTTTTATGAAAATTTGAAAGTTAATACCAAATAACTTTTAAACGAATAATTGAATTTTAATATGTTATATTTATAAATAGTTGACAGGCTCTTTTATTATCTTTTTAATAAGGTAAATCTCAATTTGAAAGAAATTTCTGAAAACATAAATATTGAAAAAATAGTTAAATTGTTATGCAAAAATTGTAAAATTAATTCCAAATAACTTCTTAACAAAAAAAAAATGAATTTTAATCAGCTGTATGTAGATTTGACAGCCTTTTTTTATTATTCCCTTAAAAGTCTAAATATTTTGCATATCATATACATATATTCACAGTTACAGTTACACAGCTAATATTTTAAAATTTCGAAAATCTAGCTATTTTCATGGCTCAAAAAAAGCGGCGAAAACTATTTTTAATATTGTTTGCTTGTTTTATTTTATCATTTGATTAAGCTGTTAAATTCAGGAACTTTATCATTAAAATATAAATCTCATAAGAGCATTTTGTCTGACATTTTAGTTTTCTATTTGAGATTTCTTTGATATCCTTTGTGCCATTTGAATAGCTATTATTTGAAGACTTTGTGTCAGCATTTGGCCAATCATACGCTTGTCTTCTTTTCTCTTGTATAGTCTTCCTCCCACAATTTGCTCAATTATCCTGAAGAACTTAAAGGACACGTGCAGAATGTTACCCGTTGTTATGATATGTACTTAAAGGACACGCGCTATTATAATTACACAATAAGCGAGCAGCGAGTACAATTTGACAAAGGACTTAACTTTGTGAGCAAACAAAATATGAAAATAAATAGTGAGAAGGAGAGAGAGGGAAATTATGGTGATACACGTTTGGCCTGGAAACAGCAAGACAGCCAGGATAATAGAGCAATAGAGCGATAAAGCGATAGAGTGTGCTGAACAAGGACATTGTGTAATGAAACGACGCTCTCACATGTCAGTGATAAATGAACAATTTATTAAATTACCACATAGTAGCGACAAATAGAAATCAAAGTAATGTAGGCAAAATATCAGAAGAATGGGACAATATATATATATCGCAGGATGTAACACCATTGTGTGTGCCTAGCGTTGATTTATTGTCAAGGAAAGTGCTATAAATGTATACAAATGAGTCCTGTGCACTATGAAGGTGCCAGACTGAGCACTGAGTGATTGGTGCTGGGTGTAAATATTGTATTGGGCCGTGGAAGAGTCAAGACAAAAGCTACAAACAAATCTTGTGGAACTTTATCTAGGCATTAAAATATGGAGGAAATTTAATTAAAACTATCTGGGTATTAAAATATGTAGGAAATGTAGTAAAAACTATTTGAATTAAAACTACGCATATTTTAAATTAAGTTTGTTTAAAATTAAATTAAATATCTATATTATATTCTGTGTCAAGCGACTTCTATATTTATCGAAATCTTTCGTTATTGAATCCAAATATTAAATTCATTATCAATTAAGTTGTTTTTTGCAAACTTTAAATAGTTTCATTTAATGTGTTAACACTTTAATCAAAAAAATATTTTACATTTAAATTTTTTTTAAATTTGAATTATAAATATTTTTATGTTAATTTCAATATTTCGTTTTCAATGTGTAAATATTTATCTGCATTAAAAATATCTACTTAATTAATATTTTTTAAATAAACACAAAATTGCGTTACATTTTTGTGATAATTGATAAGTTTATCGATTATTTTTTCCTTATAATACAAATAAATATTTTAACTTTATAATACAAATTTAAAATTCTTAAATTTGGATTTAGTAGCAATAAGAATAATAATTATAATTTCAATGTCTATAGTATTTTAAAAATTTGAGTATGACCAACTATCAACACTTCCAGCAAACTTGTTAATCGATATATTGTATATAATTCTTATCAAAAAAATAAACTATAAACGTATAATTAATCACTGTGCAAAACATAAAAATGTTTCTTTTCTAGACATTTTACATCTGTTAGTTATTATTTTATTTTACCTATTATTTTAATTATATTATTTAGGGATGGATATATTATATATACATACTTTTTATCGAGAAAAAAAATTACAGAGAATCAATAAACCCGCATTAAATCATTTTGAAAAACTTAAAAATATTTCTATTATAATTTCTATTTCTTCTAATATACACATGCTTATGCTAATTTTAATAACATTATTTAAGGACAGCTTAATTATTATTCTCACAATTTTAAATATACATTTTAAACTATAGCTAACTCATACTACACTTTTTTCTATTGTAAGTTTTTTTACCACCTTATATTGATTGCAATTGACAAGCTACCCAACCCAAAAAAAAAAAAATAATAAAATGTTCAAGTACATAACATATAGAGTTAAATTCAGAGTTAGTGTGGGATTTCGTGACGTGGCCATAATTAAAGCAATCGAACAGGAACTTAAGAAATTGCTGTGCCAGCCAAAAGCCATTGACGTGGGCCTATCACAAAATAAAATGAACAGAAATAACAAAAATAATAAAAAAAAATACAGAAAAAACAAAACTCAAAGTAGGCAGCCAACTAAATAAACCAGTCCAAGTCCGTTTTTGACGTCTTTTTCAGTTTTTTGTACTCTGCTGTATTTCCTAGACATGTTCTATACAAAAATGACGTCAACGCATATAAATATAACTATTTTTACAAGCCAAAAAAAAAAAGTGAAGCATGTTTTGGACATTTATTTGCTGTTGTTGTTGGCCTGACCAAGCAAAATTGCGTTTAATTGAGTGCAAGCGGGAAAGAAACATTGTCAAAATATTTCTATTCCTTTTATTTTTATAGAACTGCGTACTACTATTCACAGCGAATTTGAGTTTTTGTGGCACACACTTGATTAGGAATTGATCGGAATATTTTAGGGGTTCATTGAACCCGAACAGGACATTAACTTGTATACTTAAAGGCCCCCCTATTATCTAATCAGGAAAATATAATTTAATCGTAGTGTAGTACCTCCAACACGTGCCGCTCTGATATCTTAATCTTTGTTGCGTTTCAATGGCATTGACACCTAAACAAATGACCGATATTACCAATAGGGAAGCTAAATAGTCTTATTATTTATTTTTGGAGAATTTTTCGTAGATACTTTCGTCATTCTGCTCTTCACTATTAATTTGATTGAATGACGCGACAAGTTCTTTGCCTGGGTTCAGCATCAAAGCGCCGAAATTCAAGCATTTTTTTTGATGGCCCAAACAATACCAAAACCGTTAAGCGCATTGCCTGATAAGTTGTCTTTTTTTTTTGGCCAAAGTTTGACACTTGAGGCTTTTCATGTTCAGGTTCTATTTGGTTGACTTCAAAGTGAGGTAACTATCTTGTTAGCTACTGTCAAACTGCCAATTGAGTTTAAATTGAAGCATAAATAATATTGTGAAGAATGTAGAGAAGATTATAAAGTGATATAAGGTAACATAGAACATAATTATATAGAAAAATATATTTATTTTATTATCATAAAATCAAGAGCAGTTTTCTGAATGATTGGCAAACCATTTCGTTATCTGAATATTCTGTTAAAGTATAATAAATTTAAATATAAATAACAAAAAAAAAATAAAAATAAAACAAATAATTAAAAAAGAATCTTGTCTAAATTCTTTAAAATAAAAATAGATATTAGTTTATTAGTTATATAAAATAATTGATTTATTATTTAAGTTTCACAATTGTGAGGAAATTAAGGTTTTTTTGGCTTCTCACAATATTAATAAGTTTATAAGCATAAACGATTCAAGTATCTTAAAAATAAACAAAAATTTGCACTTAATTAACAAACACACGATCGATTAGCTCACAGCTACTTAACCATGAAAATTAAAACAAACCAAAAATCTATTTTTAAAATATGTTTGAAATCAAATTAAATATTTTTTTTTTTGCCTTTTACACACACCAAACGTCGGTTTGTATTTTGTTAGGTTTTTTTTTGTTTGTGGCTTAAATTTTCTAAAATACATATTTATGCATCATTTATTTGCGTTTATTTGCAATCTCTACAAGTATATTTTTTTTCAATTGTCTTCTCTCTGGGAACACACGGTGATTGCCAAAAATAAATCATTGAAATTTCAACTTGAACAAATCTCCACCCACTTCATTTGGACAAACTGTTGGTTGATTTTATTTGTTTTATTTTGTTTGTTAGTCATTGATAGACGAAACTCTTCAGTCATTCAGAGCTGCTTGAATGATTGAATGGTTGTACTCATGATTTTCATGAGTGTTATTCGAGTATTTTACGCACATACATATATATATATATATATATTTGAATGTGTGTGGCCTTAGACTAATGACTGAATTTTGTGTGGCGCGTGCAGAAATATATTATTTTTGGATATAATAATATATTTTTATTGCCACTACTTCGTTTCAAAATTAAACAATCAAAAAATTCTTATATTTTTATTGTCTTGCTAATTTAATATAATATTTAGGGCAAGCGTTTCGGAAATTCGATTATTGTTTTAATTTTTTCTTTTTTAATTTTAAACTTAATTTTTAAGGAATTCGTTTCAAAAAATTCGATTTGTGTTTTTTTTTAATATTCAAAAAAGTTCAATAATTATGTTTCTGTTAATTGGGTTGAGAAAATTAACAAAACATTGTTTACAATATCGTAAAAGGTTTTTTTTTTATTAATATAACTACTGTTAAACGCAAAAGCTTAAAGGGAATTATTATTTAAAATATATTCAGAAAAATCACAATGTATTATAGTAAAATATTCAAGTTTACAATACTAATTACATACTTATATATTTTCTATATACTCGGATATATTTTAGCGTTTTAAAAATTGGAAATTTTGACGAAGATTTGAGAAGTCGAAGCTCAGAAAAATAAATAACTTTTGATTTGTGAAATTATTTATTTACTAATCCTAATCTTTGACAAAAAAAATTTCTGCGAAAAATGAGTTAAAACAACTTATATTAAGATAGTTATGATTTGAGCATTAAATCAATTTTTGAATATTTTTTTTTATAGATTGCTTATCAAATATTCTAAAAAATATAGGTTTTGAATTTTTTATGTATTATTTTTAATAATAACATAAATAAATAAAGCATTTGTTAAGAAATTAATAAGCATAAACAAACATTTTAAAATAATAATTGTTCTGGCATAATTTTAAAAAAATTCAATATTAAGTTGAAAGAAATTATAAGTATTTAATTTATTATATATTTAATTGAGTCTTGAGCCAATCTATTTTATTTATATATTTGAAATCAACTGCATAAATTTAACTAATTTCTATTTGTATAATTTTTATCTTTACAGGTAAGCAACGTTTAATATAATTTATACTAAATGCAGCATTGCTGGAACTCACATTATGGCACTCGTAAGTTTCCTTTTGAATCTTGAAGTTGTTCTGAACAAGTCCTTCGAAACATTTCTCATTTGTGCTGTTCGCTGTCAACTTGGTAAAACTTTCCACTAAAAACGGTAAATACAGAAATCAGAAATCTTATAAATTGTTTATGTCAACACGTTGCGGCCATCTAAGAGTTCAACAGGCCTTACTTTCGGCCATATTCCCATACTCCCCCCTTAGATCTTTCCCATTCTATTCTTACCAACTTGTGTCTGTCCTCTTTGGGTGCTACTTGATTCGTGTTTAATTTTGCTTATTGCCTTGTAATGAAAATTAATTGCGGTCACAGAACAGCATCCAAAAAGCGACGACAATTGCCCGATTTTATTATTTCTTTTTTTTTTTTTTCTTTATTTTCCTGGGATTTTTGTGCGAACAAGCATTTAGAAATTATTTGTCTGTAATATGTGTCCAGTAAGTCCCGGAGTTGGGTCACAGTCCGAGGCTTAGGTTTGGGTCAATCCTTGAGTTTCTGTGTGGGTGAAATACGTGAGGAATATTTACACAGCAGATTAATCTGTTTTGTTTGGTTTCAATGGTCGGATTTGTGAACGTGGGCGAGTTGAGTTTGCCAGCTTAATGGAATGTTAGATTTCGAAATAGTATTGTCATTGGATTTTTTCTTTAATATAGATTATAATATTAATTATTTTGCATATTAATTTTATTAGAAATTAAATTTAAATGATACATTTTATTATATTTTGAGTTAATTTCTTAAAGCAAAATATCAAGTCATATTTTTATAAGATTCCATTATTAATAATACTAGCTTTATTTAACTGTTTACTCGTGGACATTTTTTTATATCTTTTAGTAGATTCTAAAAAGGTTGATTTACTTAAAAATATATAAGTTAATTGAATCAGATTTCATGGATTGAAGTTCAATCAATTTTCAAAATATGAGTTTTTTATAAATGACTCAATCTTACTGGCTCGGTTTTACTTAAAAAATCTGGGCAAGATTTTATTATATTTAATAAAATAATAATTTTTACCAAAAAATAATTATATCCTTAAAGTGAAAGCTCAGCACGAGAACTTAAAATATTTAAAAATTTGCCATTTTGTTGAAAATACATATCCGTAGCATATTTGAATTTTAAGTCAATAATATATAATATAAGATGCACAATAAAATCGAAATTACGTAAAGCTTTAATGTTTTTTTTTTAAATTAATTTGTAGCTCAAGGTAATCTTAGATATTTTTATTTATAATTCAGACAAGTTAGCCGAAAATTTACTAAATTTTTAATTTTATGACAATTTTACAAGGCCTTCACTTTTATTAATTTAATCATATATTAAAGTAAATTAAATTGAAATTCTTACTGCGATTTTAATCAGTTTAACATGCACCTTCCATTACTTTTTTTAACTGAGTGTTGAATTTAGTACATGTTTTTTTTTTTTATAGCTATATACATTTAACCGCATTTAATCTCCCAATGCAATTCCATTAAATACAAAAAGCACTTTCATCAGCTTCATTTCTTTGGCAATTCACTTTTTATAGAGCAATTTTCTTGCTCACTTGTTTTGTTGTTTGGAAACAATTTTTTTTTTTTTTTTTTTGTGAGCCATTGCATTCAGCAAAAAAAAAAAAAAAAAATACACAAATATATTTCTAGCATAAGGCCTTCTCCGCTAACCGCAGACATTTTATGAGCCCACAAAAATTTAATTACCCAAATGTTGACCACAAAATCACAGACAAGTAGACCAAATGGAGTCGCATTCCTTTAGCACTTCTATTAAAACAATGTTTATGTGGGTACAGCAGAAACTCACTAAGACGAACCTCTTTAAAATGTTTTTTTGGTTCTTTTATAATACTGGTATATGTTTAAATATATCTGAAAAAATAAAGTAAATAATCTCAGTAAATTAATTGTAATTATAATGCATTTTAACAAACTTTTTGAAGTCTCTAAACTTATTTTATAATTATATTTTAATTATTATACAATAATGATGCGTTTTAAAAATTTTTTTGAAGTCTCATTATTTATGCTATATTATATTATTATTATTTTTTTTTTTTTGCAGTTATTTAAATTATTATTTTAGAGAAGTTTTACTGTATATTCCTTGCCTTCTTTTATGTATAATTTAATGAATAAATACAAGCAATTTATCAGTAGGCCCAACATTTTTGCTGTACACATAAATCGCAACAGAATATATATATATATATATATATATATATATATATATATATATATACATATGTATATTATATACACATATTTCTCTGACATTTTTGGCACATAGTAATAAAAGATGTCTTATTACTTTGTTTCATAAAAACTTTGGTTTTGTGATTTGTGTTTAACCCAAACCAAAGACGCATTTCCTTATTGCATTTTGTAAAAAAGAAAAAATATAAATTGTCAGTTTTTTATTATTTTTTTTATTTTTTATTATTAATGTTTAAAGGCGTGCGCCTCAAATGCAAATATTTGCCAATGAGGCAGTTTTTGTATTTGTGGCCACGTTTATTACTCATAGAGTCGACTCTACAAGCTTTGTATATAAGTCTGGAACTGGGTTCAATAACCTGAAACAAATGACGCATAAATATGAATATACGTTATTTTAAAATAAAAATCTTGTACAGTTTTGTTCTTTCAATATTTGTTTGCTCCATTAAACCACATTGAAATTAGCACTTGACATTTATTTTTTTCTTTTTAACAGTATTTTAAAAATAGCTAAGACCTTTACTTGACTTCGACTTGTTGGCCTGCGTTTTATTTTTTTTTGATAAGACCCTCAGGGAATGAGTCGCAATCGTTCTATATACGACTTTATGCAATTTATACTATATAATTATTGAGTATTCGTTGTACAAACTGTTGTCTGTTGATTGTGCACAAATGTTTGCTAAAGTTTTGACAAGAGAATCTTTGTTTAAATAAAACCTGATTTAATACTACATTGCTTATT
Organism: Hirtodrosophila alboralis; assembly: GCA_035043045.1. Taxonomy (NCBI): domain Eukaryota; kingdom Metazoa; phylum Arthropoda; class Insecta; order Diptera; family Drosophilidae; genus Hirtodrosophila; species Hirtodrosophila alboralis. The sequence continues at coordinate 674,104 of JAWNNH010000618.1, read as the reverse complement.
TGATAAAGATATAATAGTGTTCTGTAAAGATTTCTTATCTGAAAAATTTTAAGCAGATTTTCTTTTTTTTTATCGAAATTAAATCGATCGTATATTTAGAATTAGATAATACACATTCGTTAAATTAAAAGAATCTATTTTTTATTTTTATAAATAAATATGCTGCTTTGGAAAGCCACATATTAGAACTTTCTGATGTGTATATACTAAATATAGTTTCTTGATTATATAATTAAATTAATTGATAAAAATGAGCCATGGTGATAGAAGAAAAATCCCCAATTCCGTTGGACATAATTAAATTTACCAGTTCAGTTTCTTTTTTATGGAAACTTCATACTAGGAATGGGGACCAGAGCTGCCGTATCTATATATTAAAATTTATTAAAAATTGAAAATTTAATTTTAAAAATATTCTTAGTTTTAAAATAAACCTTAAAGAAATATTGGCAGGCTTTTAAAAATATATATCATTATCTAACAACTGTTTAAAAGTGTACAACCCTTAAGAATACATTTAAAATATTAATTTATTATTATATTAATTTATAATAAACGCGTTGTACATTTAAAATAAAGTGTACTATTAGAAAATAAAGTTGTTGTTCATTAAAATGCTTATAATTTATAAGTTATAAAGATTTATGACAAGGATTAATCCAAATTTTGTTAATTAAACTAATCTGACAACACTGGCTACATTGCGTGAATATATACAGACAATAGAATCAAGTCAAGAAACCTAATTATAAAGTTAGATTTGTCAAATCTAGTAAACTGATTTAAGTATCGGTAATTTAGAAAATAGCTTTCTACTTTAAAAATTATTTTATAGACTCTGTTTGCTATAATTTTATGCCTCTATATTAAACTCTTGACTGCAAAATTGTGCGTAATACCTTAAATTACAAAAATCATTTATTTATTTACCTGTTTACCCTATAATATAGCATAATTTCCCAACTGCCGTTAAGTTTTCTGTAATTTCAAATGGCAAAATACAAAATTATGCCAACTTTTCAATTGGTTTTCTTTTGTTTTTTTTTTCTCCATGCTTTAGGCCATGTTTATTTTCCATCATTATGATAACCGTACTTTCTGTTGGTGCGGGAGGGCGGTTCGGTATTTCTGGCATTTGTGGACAAATTTGCATGCATGTTATGTGCGATTATATATGATTGTCTAGGGCAGGGGGATAAGTACGCCTATAAGTAACATACGACCAAGTATTATATCTTTTATTGTTTTGTGTGCTTGTGTACGTGTTTACAACTCTAATTCGCAGTTCCCAACATTGAGATTCCAACGGAAAAAAATGGCAACTGCCTTTGTAAGCCAAAGGTTCTCACGCTTTGGGGCCAGTTACTGTTGCCAGTGGCTCTTTGTCGCTATACTCTAGTTTATTATTTGGCCAAAACTGTTACTGTGATGCCAGTGATAAGTTGAACATGTAGTTAAGTCGTTTCTTAGTCAATTTGCACAAAGGTTGGGGCGTTAGGCGTTTGCTTCTTGTAAAATTTTTACACCGCATTCGTTCAGTTTTATGTCGGTGTCAAATGATTTTATTTTTTTTTTGTGTGTGGCTTCTGTTTGCTTTCAGCAGCTGATTTGCGTTTAGATTAATGAATGTCTTTTTTTATTTGCCAGCACATTTTGCGGTTTTGACTATCTCGTTGAGCTTCGTTAAGTTTTTGATTTATCTTCATTTTACATTTAGGGTGTTAATTAGACTTTATAAAGTAGCTGCAGGTGGGCTGTGGTTAATTTTTTTGTGGTTTCGTTAAGTGGTGTTTGTTTTGTGTTGAAAATGCTGATACTACGTTTATATGCATGTACTACAAGCTATGCATGTATTTACAAATATACTTTTGTTTTTGTATCTTCAGCTGCGGGTTGTTTTGTACTTTCGTTAAGTTTCGTTAAGCTTATCAACTTTAATGCTAATGATTCCCTTGAGTAGTGTTAAGTTTCGTTAAGTTCCGTTGAGTTTCGTCAAGTTTCGTTAAGTTTTTTCTTTGTGGTTTTTGCCATAAAAGACGTCAAATCATTGAAAAATAAACACCTGGTGCACTATCAGTGTTGCTTTGCAAGTTTCGTTAAGCAGTTAAGCGTATGATTTACCCTATTCAATGCAAAGAAATTTGCTTCATTAAGTATTTTGTAAAGTTTCTACCCTCTTTGCTTGCACTATAAAACTTCTACTATGCCATCAATCTAAAAAAGACTCACCCCAGTCAAAAGTTTTACAAATGCGGCTCGCGTATAGCGCGGTTTCGAAATGGAAAGAGAAGAAAAAAAATGAAAAAACTTCATCTGCCTGTACTTTAAGCGCGTATAACTGCAACTGCAACTGCAAACCGCAACTGCTTTTAATCTGCGTCAGTTTTAACATATTTTTGCATTTACGTCACATGAAATTACACTATGCGTGACATGCTTTTATGTCTCTGAAAGTGTGTGTGTGAGTGAGTGTGTGTGTATTTGTAAATGTGAACATAACCTCACCTAACCCAGCGGCGACCAGAAGATGCAAACTTCAACTTCAAAACAACAGAAGTAGCAGCAGCAACAACAACAACAACAACAAAAACAAGAACAGAACCAGCAATAAGAAGAATAACAACAACAGCGTTGACATATTTCCGCAATATGGCTGCAGGGCGAAGCACAAAGCACAAAGCAGCAAACGGACAAGTTTTCAAAATGTGTGCGAGCAAGAGAGAATGGACAAGAGAGAGAGCGGAAGAGTAAGAGAGCAAGAGAGCGTGCGTCTGTTGCACAATTAAGAATTTGTTATGCAAGTCTTTTGGTCTTCGAGTGCAACTGCAGCTGCCCTGTGGCAATGTTACCCGGTGCATTATGCGTCGATTGTTGTTGTTGTTACATTGGGGTAGGACCACACAAAAAAAGGAGTGCAGAAAGAGAGTAGGAGCGAAAGAGAAAAAACAAGCGAGCGCAACAGCCAAAGCTTTGAAGTTTCTCTTGATTGACCAGCTCAAAGCGTAATTAATGCAGTTGCCTGTCAAAAATGTCGTCTTTCTTCTCATTCTTTGGTACGTTCTTATTGGGTATAAAGAACAAAAACAAATAACAAAGAAACAAAAGAAAACCCAACAGCAGCGAACCTAACGAAGCATAAAATTGCGTAATTTACTGCGCATTTAATTTCAAGTTGCGTTGCAAAAGAATAAAAGCATTACAAAACAACAACAAAATATATATATATATAAATCAAGAGAAACCAGCAAAGAACAAGCTCAAATAACTAAAGCTCAAGCTAAAGCTGGAGCAGAGCTGAGCTTAACGATACGTTGAGCTGAGCTGAACGAAAACAATTCACCAAATTATGATGGCGACTCATTGTTGTAATGAGTGAGGTGTAAAAAAATAGTGATGGGTGAAGGAGGGCATGGGGAGTAAGTTCTTAAAAGTTGAGTCGTGGGTGTTCAATTGTTGACTGAGCGCAAATACAATTAACGGCAGTTGAGAAAATTAATTACTTAAATTTTTCATATTGTGGCCCTGAAATTTGTACGATAAATTTGTGGAATTTGGTGTACAAAAAAGTAGGAAAAAATAATCGATTTAGATAATCGACTTTCAATTCAAAAAAAAAAAAAAAATAAATAAGGAATTTCGAAAATAATAATATTCTAGTTTTTCCATTTCCGGGGGCGTTAGTTGTATAATACTCTTATATAGAATTTCCTCATTTACAAAACCGGAAATGCGCATGGTAAAATGAATTGTGGTCCAATCTATCAAAGAGGTTATCAGTAGTCCTCATATCAAATTTGATAGCCCTATAAAACTATAGGAGGTATAATTAATTGTACATTGAAGGGGCGTTTATTTTGATAAGCTTAACAATTAGTATGTGTTATTATAAAAGCGAATAAGTACTTGGCATACATATATACTCTCGAGATCATATTTATTGCTTCTTCATTGTACTATAACTATAGTATCTTATAAGTAGGTACTTATCAGGCTTCAATGATCAATAATAATTGTTTAAAGGTATTATATGATTTTTTTTGAAGTTTGTTAAAGTTATAGTAGATTACAGTTAATAATCTTGTTAATACATTTACGTAATGAAGTTTATTTAGTACTCAATAATTGATGTCATTAATATCCCTATAAGTAGTATTATATGAAATAAAACCTTACCTTAATCGTACATCATTCACGTGGCATCACCGCCTTCATATATTTCCCAACCACACAATTCTCAATCCTTTCATTGTCAACGCCTAGTGATCGACAACCTTTTAAAAGCAAAAAGGTAGACAAAAGCTAACTGAGACAAAGGACGATTCTCCAGCTGAACGAAAGACAACAAGAACAACAAGAACAACAACAACAAGCTTCACGGAGCACCGTAATAAACGAAGAGACCTACAAACCTACAACTAAGTACATATAAGAAATACAGAACAGACCAAGAACTTGCCGCTGTTTTTTTGCTTATACCCTGTTAAAATGAATAAAGGTATATCCAGCTATATTAGTGACAGTTGTTAATCTTTTTTATTTTTGGTGTATATTAGAAAAAATTATGTTCTAAAATAATACAGAAATACTCCTTTTTTCATTATATTTTATTCGTATTCGTTATTAAAAGAAAAGGAATAAGGGTTGTCTTCGTTTAATATAATCGAAGAATATGAATTCAAGTTTCAATTTTTAGAAAGTTCCAATTTTAAGAAATTATAACATTCCACTGAAAAGGTGCTGCATACTTCTAGGTGCTATTTTGTTAGTTCCACACCTCAGTGCCGATAATTTCCACACAGTTTTGGCAGTCACAATATAAGGTAAAATGGTTTTTCTACATTAAATATTTTTTAAATTCCTTTGAAAGAGTATAATTGTGCTTTCTAAAATCATGTGCAAATAATAATTTTTGATAAAGAATCTTATTAGATTAGGAAAACAGTTTTAATAAAGAATAAACGAAATTTTTTTTTGAATGAGGAAATAATTTTGAATTCATTGATCTTTATTGTTCATAATTTATATGAAATATTTTAAAACAAAGAACAAAATTTTAATCAGTATCAGCACTTTTAATAAAGGCATCTGTTCATATAAAATATATATTAGGAATCTATATTTCAGAAAATTTTCTATATTAAAGAAAACAGCTGTACATAAGTGCACTGCTTGTTTTGACTGCAACTAAGCTGCTTGAAAAGCACTGCTTGATGTGAATTTCAGATTTCGGAAATACGTTTGCCAATCAGACATCTAGGTACAGGGTATTTAGCAGTCAGACACATTCCACAAGAACATGCCTACTTGTTTTGGTTTTTTGTTTGTCAAATCAAGTTTGAAATTGCCGGAGCCAGTTTTAAAGCAGCTTTTCGTCTCGTTTCACTGTCTTCTGCCTGCCTCTTCACTTCATTCCCGTCCAATCCTTTGCCCTTTTTTGGTCTGGCAAGCCGGCAATACAGGGCGTTGGTTGTTGCCGCCTCTGCCCCCCCTCTCTCTCCCTCTCTCTCTCTCAACTCACTTCTTCTGAATCTCAACCTACGTTTCGACTGCGGCTGCTGCTTTGGCTTTTATACTGCAAAAATCTCAGCCTTTTACGTTTGTTGGTTTGTTTGTAGTCCCCCCTCGCCTACCAGTTACCCCGCTGTCCCTCTGGCCCTCTGTCAATCCGTTCATCCGTTTGGTGCAGCGCTCTGTAATTAATTTGGCAGCTACAACAGCAAAAAACCATAACAACAACATCAGCAGAACAGACCAAAGGGAATTTTTAAGGCGGCATAATATCGAATTACCATTGACAGACGTGTCGACGAGCAGGAAAAGCTCCAAAAACCTCAACAGGGTGTCACAGTTACATGAGAAGTGTAAAAAATGTTGAAATGTAACTGAAACTGGAAGAGAACTTTAAATAAATGAGAATTATTGAGAAGAATGTGAAAGAAAATACATTAAAAATTTAACTTTAATATATCATCTAATTAATGACAATTATTTGCAGAATTCCAGCTTACTTCACAAGTTTTATTAATTACAGGGTGTTTCACGCACAAGACAGCGGAACTAGAATTAAAAAAAATCTATTAAACAGCGACTAATTTAAAAGACTATTAAAAACCAGTAAAATTGAATTAATTTCTCATATTCCAACAAGTTTAAATAGGAATAACCGTGATAAAGAATTCGGTTTAAATAGTTTTGGCTTTCAATCAGCTTTAAGCACAGCAGAACTATTAATTTTGAAAACGAAAATAAAATCGAAAACGATGTATTTAAAATTAAAACTATAAATGTAAATCGAAAATATAATAAGACGGCTATTTAAAAACAGTTTTCTGAATAAAATCGTACAAAAAATTTATACATATACATCAAAAACAGGGTGTTTCTTTGCGAACATATATAATCTTTAGGTAAAACTGAAATAAAATTAAAAAACTAAACTTTTAAAAAAGTCTGTATATAATAATTCTATTTCCATTTACAATACAGGCAATTTTCTTTGAGGACCGCACAGAACATTCCTTTATCTTTTTGCCTGATGTTTTCCCTTATTTTAAACAGGGTGTTTCACTAAGAAGACAGGTGTACTAAGTCTATAATTGGAACTGCTATAAAGAATTCTAACACTTGACGCACTTTAAGAGACGTATGAGAGCAACAATTATAATTAAATTTATTACAAAATTGTCAACTGTTTAAGTTCAACCCTGGTCAACCCTTTTGCCATTTTTACTGACCCTTTCGTTAAGTTTGCATTCAGCTTTGGGCTCAACTTAATTAACTTGCCCCTTGTTGGTTGCCCCGTGTTGCTGCTGCTGCTGTTGCTGGTGCTGCTGCTGCGACATCAGCTCGACTTACAAACAAAACAGCAAATGGAAAAAAACGTTCATTTAATTAAATTTGCATGAGAAATAAACAAACACAAACAGCAGCACATCAGCGTATAAAAACGACAATGCGACATCAGTTTCAGAGCTTATAAAACTGTTTAAGAGCGAATCGAGACAAAAATGGGGTAGAAATTGTGGAAAACTGTAAAGGATATTGTATAGATTGTCCTTAAATTGGCATAGGTCAAACTTTGAATCAAACTTGTTGCCCCGATGCTTAGGGAAATGTACTTAATTCGTATAGACTGAAAAAATGTGAATATCTTCTGATCAATTTTTATTATCTACTTATTATCTGAAACTTCATTAGAGATTATGTATTAACTCTCCATTATTATCGGAGCAGTTTTCCTTATTTTATTTTCCTATAATCTCATTTTTAATTATATAATTTGATCTATTATATTTCGCCTCCGAATATTTAGTATGTTGTTTGGACAATAAATTTATACGTGTGAAGCTAAATGTTATACATAAGTATGTATAAATGATAAATTCCTTATTCTGCAGACAAATTATACATAAAAAAACACAATTATTGTAAATTTTTTAAACTTACTATATAGACATATCCAAATAATGCTATTTGTACTGTAGTAAATTTAAAATCCCTATATCAGTAAATTAATTAAATTATTTTGAATAAAAATTCGATTGTCTATACTAGAGGGCTTGAATCAATTCAAAATGCCATTTCAGACATTCAAACTGAAATGAGTTGAGTGAGTTTAAGTACATATTGGAATTGAATCGAATGAATTGAATGAATTGAATTTTGAACTGAGTGACGAATTTGAGTTACAATCAAACTAACTGACACTCTCTTTTTGCCGAAGGTTTGAGTTAATTCAAAGTAATGAGTAAATTCTACTCATGCGAACTTACTCATTTCAATTAAATGCTAGTTGTTTTGAGTACAATGAGTAAACAATACAGTACTCATTCAATTCAATATATTTTTTGTACTCAAATAATGAAAAGTATTCAATTGTACTCATTTTGCCTGAACATTGAGTAAATTCAAGCAGCCCTGTAGTCTTTACTAAAGTTTTTGCTAACAAAAACTGTTTCTAATAAAAACTATATAATTATAGTAAATGTATTATTCTGTACATTGTTAAGATTTAATTGGTTAAAGAACCAAACCAATTCTTAAATTTCACTAATGCTAAGATCTTTAAATCAGTTTAAACTCTTAGAAAATTGACATGAGTACTGAACATATATCTTTTATATCTATATGGGAAATAAAGATACATTTATTTCTGACCAGTTTTAACAGTTCCAAAGAGTTTTACGTATTTACTTTATATTTCATAGTTTCACAAATATCTGTAAATCTTTAATTCGATTTATGTGTGTCATTCACACGGGCAAACTTTTTCCAATATCTCTCTATCTGTGTCTCTGTGTAAAATGACTTCTCAATATATCAATATAGTATCTGATAGCTTATTGATTTAACTTTTGGATTGTACATTGCACCTGTCGTGCAATTCAGGCAACTGTCGAAAACTATACAAAAAAATAAAGTAAAAAAAGCCAATATTAAAAAATGCGACGAGTAGTTTTTCCAACTGATAATGGGAAAAGCCCACTCTTAACTCCCAATACCATATCAGCAAACAAGCTGACAGTCATACACACACACACACACACACACATACACACACAGCAGGAAGTCATATAAGCGGAAAATTGGAAAAACTCTGGGAAAATATGCAGCAGTACTGAAGGGAGAATATGTAAAGTGAAAAGCATACAAAATACCGGGCAATTGCGTTGGTCAGAGAGGAAACGGGGGTATGGGGCTGTAGGTGGAATATAAAGTGAAATGTTAGACAAAGTGGCAGACACACACACACATACACAGACACACACACACAGTCAGGATAGGGCAGGATATATGCAAAGCGCTGGTTGTAAAATTATACTTTGAGCAAACAAAAAATTGAAGGCAGCCAACAGGCGAAACACACATGAAGACGCACAATTACATCTGTGTGCATGTGTATGTGTATGTGTATGAAAAGGATATGCCAGGACACAAGCAAAAAGGGGGCAGCAATGTGTGGGGGGGCAACGCTAAACAACAATTGCAACCGCCGTGAAAAACTGTGACAATGTGCAGTCGTGTGTGTAAACAATTGTAATCCGGTAGAAAAATCACAGACAGAACAATTTCCAACTGAACTCGGTCTGAAACTGAATCTAAAAGAGCAGAAGAGCTTACGAGATACACTAGATATACCTATGTATATAGGTATATAGGTCTATATAGAGGACATAAGCTTAAATTGTAATACTGCAATAGTGTTGAGTAGAAAATTCAAAAGTGCATAGTCCAAAGGGTATATAAAAGAGTAAACAGCTGAAGATTGAAGTATATTGTATATAAATTATGCTTTTTTAAAGTTTATCTTATTTAAACTATAAAAACAACAAAATTAAAGCATTGTAGTCTGAAAATTAAATATTGCTAAAATTACAAATAGGAAAAGAACAAAAAGTTCTTCAGAATTGATAATACATTTAATAAAACAATCGAACAAAAGAAGAAATAGTTTTGAAGCCGAAATTTTAATTATAACAATTGGATGTATTTGAACATTCTTTGAACCAATTAAAATTGTTAAATAATATTTATTTATTTTTGAACTTAAAATATTGATTTGTTAAGTTATAATAATCTGTAGCCTACTCAACTATATTAAATGAATTTCAAGAAATTTTAGATCTATTTATTATTTATTTGAAAATTATATTACATTGTTTTTAATTAAACTATTTTTTTTTTGGCATGGTCTTATTATTAATAGAACAATCTATCTGGATTTTTTATTTAAGATAATATAATATATATTATTTAATTGAGCTTCATTCTATTTTCTTAAAGCGTTAATCAAATGATGATTTAAAATACTATAATTTCTATAGCCGTATATACATCAAGACTTTATTTATTAAATATAAAATAAATTATTTATAACATTTTTATATAACTTTTTAAAAATTACGAAACCAAATAAATTTGTAAATAATAAATAATTATAATTAAGAAAAACCGAATTTTTGTGCATATTAAACTATTTAATAAAAAAGCAAATTCAATATATTAATATCTAAATTCATATATTTTATTTTACAAATTTATGAACCAAATACCTTGGTAAATAATAAAACAAAAATGCATTTTTATGCATATTAAACTATTTATTAAAAAGATACCTTCATTATTTAAAATATGTAAATTTATATTAGCGAAGACTTAATCGTACATTTGAAATACAAAACAGAATCTCTTTATGTAAATTAAAGTATGCATTTCCATTTATGATAATATAATATATGTGCTCATCTTATTTACATTTTGTATTAATCATAATTTTTCTCTTCTCATCTCTTTACAGGTGAGTAATGCAAAAAAAACTTTCCATTGAAAAATTTCGCGAGATAACAGAAGAATAAAAAGCAGAATAATACGCTATAAAATCACATGGAAAAATAAGCAGAAAAATATCATCAAAAAAATAAAAATAAAAAAAAAAACTTTGCACGTTACCTTTATGACTTGTAAACAAAAAGCAAAATTCAAAACAACAGTTTGAAGGTTTGCCTTATAAATTTTATTTACTCATAAATTTAAATTTTTACAAAAGCGTTTTTCATTGAAACACAGCCAAAAGAGAGAAGAAGAGGAAAAAAATGCAAAAAATTTAATTATTAAACTTGTTAAGCAATTTGTGTCAGCAAATAAAAATGAAATAATTTTGCCCTATAAGCCAAGCAAACAAGTTGTTAACATTTACAAATTTTCCGATTATATAGTTTATATTATAATCAAGTATATATGGTCAGATTTAACGTACAACAAGCACGTGCAAAAATGTAAATTGCAATTTTAACAATACGCTTAAAAACACACACTTACCCCTCGATTAGCCTTAGCCTAGTTACTCAGCCAGGTTCAGAGTGACCATATTTTATAGAACCACAGCAAAACAGCTGTTTCTCAGTATAGTCTATAACCTTAAGCAAAAGCAGCTACAATAAAAAAAAAAAATAAATAAATAAATAAAAACAACAAAAAATTGCCGCAAAATGCTAAATCGACTCTGACCCACTGACATTATTTCGCTATAGAGACGATGACGATGATGACGATGAAAACGGCAACAATTGCAACTACTTAGACTGCAACTGCAACAACAACAACAGCAACAACAAAACAACAACTAAGCAAAGTGCAGTTTGTCAGCAGGTGGATTTCTGGGGCCGGTTATACAATGTCAATCTAAAGTATATATATATATATAAAGAGTCAGATAGATTGTAACTGAAAGAGAGCGGCATTCAAATGCCGGAAAGAGAACGACCCTGTTTGTCTATTACATTGTTTAAGTTAGTTTAAAAGTTTTGTTTTATAGGTATAACTGTTAAATACCCTGTAAAGAAAATATACTTTATAAACAATAAATACTACCTGTGTAGGTACAATAGATGTAGATAAATTAGGGTATTTTATAGTCATTTATCAAGGCTTCTAGGGGCTCTTACCATAGTTTGTCTAGTGGTAGTTGTAGGTAAAAACTATTAATTGAGTTTGAATTATCTGCTAAATATGATATAATAGATGTAATACTACAATTAAAAACTACTAAAGTTAAGTGTATAATTATAATATGATTAATGTAGGTTTTGTAGACAGAAACACAGCAATTACAATAGGAATTCAAGATTTAATGATCGAGTTACATATTACAGTTTTACTTATGCATCAAATATTAAATTTTTTTGGTTTGATCTTAATATCATAATTTGACTATATTCTTATTCTATATAGACTAAAGTTTAAAAATTCCTTGCAGTTCCTAAATTGTTAGTTCAGTTTACAAGTTCTTACATTTAAAAGCTATTATATTTAATAGATTTTTTTATAATTTTTATAACAATTTGTGTGTTAATTAAATTCCAACATTTTTGTTGATATTTCACATTTCTCGAAATGCTTATATTTTTTTCTTAATTTTTCAATTTTTATATATATTTTACCATTTCATATTTTGCGCTAAATGAAAAGTGAAAACTGTCAACGCATGGTTAAGCAATTAGTCAGAGAAAGTAAAGCAAAATCAGTTTATGATTCTCTACTCTCTGTCTCTCTCTCTCTCTCTCACCTTGACAACCGCTTTCCCTATATCTTCAATCATATCAAAATACCGCAATTAAAATGACAAAACTCAAATAATAAGCACAAAATTATGCGAAACATAAATCAATGTCAATTAAATGAAACGTTTTGTCGAAACTGATTTACAAATGTTAATAATCATATTATTTATGTATTATTTTTTTAAAATAATTCTAAAATTAAACTAACAATATTTTGTATTTTTTTTTAAATTTTTCTATTTTTTCTAAAAATATAAATTATTGCTCACACTTTAACGCGCAATTCAAAGTCATAAAAACATAAGGAGATCAAAAAAAAAAAATAAGAAACTAATGCCAAAATATACAGTCATAAGCAAAAAACAAAAACCTGAATCATGCGACATATCAAATAAATATATTTTTTATGTTTTTTTTTTTTTGCAAAAAATAAATATATATATATTTATATGTTTATTAAACAAGACAAACAACAACAAGCGGCAATCGAAATACACTTGAACGTGAGTGAAACAAAATTCATGACCCACTTTATAAAACGCTTTTTCTTTCATCCATGACCCACTTTATTATTTGTAGCCATGATTGTGTGAGTGCGACAGGGAGAGAGAATCTCTGAGAGACAGAGAGACAGAGAGAGAGAGAGCGAGAGTGAGAAACTGTGAGAGAACTGTGGGCTAAAGCATATGTTTTATATTCAGACAATTAGTTGCTAAAATGCAGGCTTACACCAACAATAACAACAATAACAACAATAATAATAACAACAACAGCTGAGCAAATGAGGTGAGCCAGACGTCGACATGGGCGTAAGCTGTTGGAGGGGTTTAGCGAGGAGTAGGAGGCGCGGCTCAGTTGCAAGCATAGACAGAGAGAGAGAGAGAAAAAGACTGAGAGAGCGGCTTAGTTAGCTCAGCTTATACTCTGTAAACAAAACAAATTATGGAGTATCATGAGCTAACGAAATTTCAGTTCAATCTAAAGATTGTTTTGTGTGATTAAATAATACTATTTAAACAAATCAACCGAAATGAATCTGCATAAAGCTAAGATAATATAGAAAGAATATTAGATTAAAAGGAATTATTATTTATTTCTTAATACCTCTTAAATTAGTCGCAATTCATGCCAGAAATTATTTCCCAATAATCGAAGTTTTTTTTTGATTTTTTCTAAAATATATCAATAATTTTATTATTCATAAAAAAAATTAAGTTTATTGTGTGTTTGTGCAATGTTCTTTGCAATTTTTGAATACAAAAACTCTTGTTATAGATTTTGCTAAGATAAAGTAAAGTGTTAAGGTACAAAATCTATTATATTCTGAATTAAAAACTGTCAAAGTTTCACAATTGCCCAGTTTTAAAAACAAATTTAAAAGGGGCACAATTGAAGATCAGTCTCATAATATCCTTTAAAGATTTAAGATAACAAAACTTGACATAAGATTTCAGGAATTTGCCAAACGGAGAGAAGATGCCCGATAGTGATCGATCTGAATGTGAAATGCCAGACAGAGAGTTGCCGGACAGACAATTGCTAGACAGAGAGTTGCCAGTCAGAGAGTTGCCAGACAGAGAGTTGCCAGACAAAGAGCTGTCAGACAAAGAGTTACTAGAGTTGCTAGTAATGAATCAGATAGTTAGCAAACTCCGCATTAAGCTTAAAACATTCAAACTAAAAACAGAGTATTTCACAGTCGGTAGCTTGCAATTGCAACGTTTCTACTTGTTAGTTAGGGGCCAGACAAGTGCCCAGCGTGTGTGTATGTGTGATTATATGAATGTCAGTCAGTTGAAGAGTCAGACAACTTAAAAAACCACTCAAAAAACCGCACAACAAATAAAATTATGTGCATAAAAAAAGTGCAAAACGTTTCACGTTGGAGGTTAAGTGCAAATAATATAATAATATGATATAATATGCAATAGAATTGAATTTAATCATAATCAAACGAAATAAATATGCTAGTATTGCTTGTATTTTTATTGAAGAAACCCACCCATTGACCCAGTTAATTACCCACCTAACGAAAGCGAAAACAATCTAAAAGTACTCTACAGCAATTAACAGTTATCAATAAATACATATCTATATACATTACTATATGGTGAGTCAGCACTTAGTGAGAGATATGTTTATAAGTAGTCATACGAATTCCAAAAAGTATATTGTTGATTTTTGCAAAAAAAATAAAATTTATGTCAAGGACTTAGACTTTGAGGAAGTTAAAAATGAATAATTTGTAGTAACTATTTGATTAAGATGTTGAAAATATGTCTAGATATGAGTATTGAGAATTTAAAAACAAATAAACGATGAGTCAAGTTTTACAGTCAAATTGAAGCAGTAAGAACTAAACTAAATTCTACGTAATATTATCAATTGAATTTAATATAGAAAGTTTACAGTTTGACTTTGAAATAAAAGTATATTATGTAGAATAAACTGAATTAAATTATTTTAAAAATAAATGCAAATAACTTTGAATCGTTAATAGATTAAAGAAAATTTTATTAATTTCTTTGAATCGAAAATTATTTAAATTTAAAATATTTATATACTTACCAGCTCTCTTCGCTCCAAAAAAATAAAATACGAGTTTTCTGAAAAATATATATGATAATTTAGACAAACTAGTATATAAGATAACTATTTTTTTTGATAATGAATATAGATAATAGTTTTTTTTTTTGATATTTTTTTAATTTAAGCTTTTTTTTTCTTTGTAATACAAAATAAATATTTTTCTCACATTTTATATAAGTAATTTTTATTAAAGCTAGAAACTCTTGAAATCTTAGTACAAGAATTTACTTCTTTTTTTTTTTTGCTCAATATTGTATAGGCCTCTTTATACTTGTAGTACAGGGTATAGTAAAAGTAAACAATTGCAGAAATTGCAATTACAACAAACATGAAAATTTTGTTGCTACTGTTTGTTTTTTATTTAATTTTCTTGTTGTTGTTGTTGTTCGTCTTTGGGTGTTGTTTTTGCTGTTCGTGGCGCACTTTGGCAACGTTGACATTGTGGTCATTACAGTTGTTGTTCTTGTTGACTTTGTTGCTGTTGCATTTTTATACATTTTGTATTACATTTTCATTGCGCTTGTCATCGTTGTCACTGGCAGCTGCCAGCCATTGTTTAAAAACTTGTTGTTGTTGTTGTTGTTACTCTCACTCGTTAGCAATTAATTGCAAATGGCAACATCGACAACATGTTTGTTTGTGTGTTGGAAGAGGATAAAATTGGCGACTGTCTGAAATCCCATCGGCAGAAACAACCAACAAATTGAAACATTGTAACTTTTGATGTTTGAGCTGCCGTCAAATTGTTGCCTGTTTGTGTGTATTAGTGTAAGTGTGCGTGTATTAGTGAGCTTTTGAATTGAAAAGCTCTGATGCATTGAGCTGCTTGCCTGTTCTGCGTTTTGAGCTTAAAGCTCCAATAGCGTTTAGCGTCTGTGTATTGCATACGTGAGTGAATTGTTATGAAATTGAATTGAAATGACTAATCAATTAATCAAAATAAGTTACTCAGCTTATAAGAATGTGTCTTCATTGTAAACAATTGTTTTAAGAGACATCCAAATTTCCATGACTCGACACAAAGCTCACCTATTTCAACAATTTCAGCATAATTTACGTTGATGCAGAGTCGACAAATCGCATTGGGGAATTTCAAGTTACCCCAACTACCGAGTTCCGTTCCCAGCGGTGTCTGTCTACGAGTTTAACATCACGTAGACCCAAAACAACAAAACAACAAATCATAAAACCCAAAAAAACACAAATTTTTAAACTTTGCCCTGCGTCGGCTTCTTCTAGAAAAGAGAAAAATTGCCGCCTTGTGTCATACAGTGCGTATGAGTAATTTGATGTTGACTATACTGTTTACAGATTGCAAAAACTCTGAACCCGCAGCAGCATCATCATCATAATCATAATCATTATGATTAACATTAACAATTTGTCTTAGTAAGTCGCTTAGGTGTTTGAGGTAAAAAAAAAGGCAACAATACTTTACGTGCCATTATAATCAATATTAAATTTAATGTAGAATTTTAGCAGACAGTTTTGTTAAGTTTTTTTTGTTTTTTTTTTTAAAGATTTACTTGATGATTTATATGCAAAGTAGATAATTAGCTAAGTAAGGCTCTGAATTGAATTGAGAATTAAGCTGTAATTAAAAAGGATTTTAAAATGTTTTATATATGATAAGAAAAAGTCTTTAGAAAGAGCCTTAAAGCCTTAAATTTTGCTTAAGCCAATTGTAATTTTTCTGTTTCTTTCTTGTATAAATAGACTGCAAATATTTGATTATAAAGGAGTTTATATTTTTTTAAAACATAAAGTTTTATCTTATAAATTTTATTATATATATTAGAAAGTAGATCAAAGCTTTAGGATCGCTTAATTTATATGTAAGGCATAAAACTCTGCATTATACTTATTTTTTTTGTCTAATCTCTCTTTTTTAATCATTAATTATAATCAATCAACTATTTCTATCAACATTATCTATGCTGTAATTGAATCGTTTATTATAAGTTTTTAACTGACTTCATATTGGCATTTTCTAATTACTTTTAACTCATTAACTGCAACTTAATTTTCACTCACATCTGTGTTACTTCTCTAAGCACTTGCCACGTCTCCACCCACAATTTAATTCAATTGCTGCTTAACTGTCTACCAACTGACAACTGCTTCACTTCAGTCACTTCAGTTAAACTTCAGTTTTGAAAGACAACTCCATCGCGTAACTTGTCACAGTCAACGAAGCATTAAGAAAGCGTAGCTTTGTGATTTTGATATCCGTAGTTTACCTGGGACCACCCGGTAACTAGCGCCTGATGTCCGGCGACTGTTGGCTTCTCTTTTTAATTACATTATATGCATAATGAAGGCCTCGACAGAGTCCCAAAGAGAATGCGAATGCGAACTGCGAACTGCGAATGCTGGCAAAAATAATTACAGACACTGGACACAGACCCGAGTCCGCGATGTAATCAGCATAAAGCAGAACAGAACTGCCTCGCAAAAAAAAAAGAAATAAAGAAATATAGCTTGAATGGGATAAACATAATATTTAAATGTAATATACACAGATATACCCTATAAAAAAAAGCAAGTTTCTTAGGCACAATTTTATTTATTTCTGTAAATTGAATTAGGATTTTCATTTATTTATTTTAGTATTTATGTTCTGATATTTTTAAAGAGTTGCAGAATATAATAATCAACCACAAAGTTAAGGTTTAAAATATGCTTTTAAAATAATGTTTTATGTTTTGAGTAGTCGACCAGTTTGTTATTTTTAAAAAGAGATTTGAAGACTGCAGCTTTTTCTAATTTAACCTGCATTTCCATTGTTGCATTTCTGCTACTATTCTTCTAATCAATTTTTTATTCGTGATTTAAGTCGAAAGTGTTTATCTAAGTCAATTTAAAATGTCTAACAACCTAAATTTAAACTTATATTTCACCATTATTTTAAATCAATTTGTCAGACTTAATATTAGTATATACACTGTATATTATACAGGTTTTTTTAAGTAAATAGATAGTGACCCTATCACAAATGTCATGAATGCAACATTTGTCATAGAGATAACAATTAACAGATATGCATATTTTGCACTTTTTAGCTTCCGAGGTCTGAAACAAGTGTTTAAAAATATTAGTGACATATTTGCTAAAAAAAAAAAGTTATGAAAGCAATGAAATTTACTTGAATACTGATATAAAATAATATAAGCAAAATTAAAACCACAGATATCGATAACAAGAGTTTGACGATTAACGAGGTAGTTTAAATCGATTTTTTAAATCGCAAAATTTAGGTGAGATTGAGAGCATGACTGAAAAATTAATTTTTAAATGACTTGTAAATTATTAACGAGTAAATTGTGCTACACTTAACAATATTACAGATGCTTATGATTATTAAAATTTGTTGTTTGTAATTACAACACATTTTATTAAAACTTTCCTTAGTTTTTTTTTTTAGTTTTCAGGACTATTGACTATTATTATTTTTTACCTATTTGTAACATATTATGGACGTTAATTTATCTAGAATTTTACTACCACCCATAGCTTAATATGCCCTATGTAGCATTTTATATAGAATCTGCAAAAAATGGCAAGTCGACTCGAGTTCGGGATGCAGACGGGAATTAAAAATAAAGGTGGAGGTGCTGGGCAGTTGGCCAAAAAAATTAAAAAACAAAATAAAAAAAAAACAACTTGTGAATGGCCGCCCTATGCAATGAGCGCGAAAATGAGTGACGTACAAGTACCAAGTCTCCTCCCTCCTCCTCTACCCCTATACCAATCCCTATTCCCTTGTGTACCCCTGGCTATGCCACCAGATGGTTTTCCCTTGACAGGCACAATAATTATGAAGATTCTTTAGCGTTGGTTGTGGCTGATTTTTATTTTATTTTTTTTTTATTTTACGCCTACTCTGACAGGACGACACATTAATGTGCCAGCAAGCTGTTGATGATAATGAACATTATTATTGTTACTATCATAATGATGATGATAATGATGTAGTATACCATTTAGTACAATTCACGGCGGTACACGGGGCGTATGATTGGCGCGCTTAATTAAAGAAAAGCAACGCATAAAGCGCAGTGTTAATTAATTAAATTACAATTAATGCAGTTGCTGCTTGTTATTTTTGCTGTTTTTGTTGTTATTGAGCTTATCAGCACATATTATATTATAAATATACTATTTTATATAGACTGCAAACGCTGTTCATTGCACAACTTATCATTTTACTTATATTTATATTTATATTTATAGACATTCCAAGACTCGTCTCATCTGAGATTCGATCGTATTTTAGACTTAACAATTTTCGCCTCACCTCAAACACGCGCAAACATTTAACAATAATTTTTTTTTATTTTGTCGAGAGATCTGAGAGAAACACATATTGAATCACCCTGTAATTAGTCATGAAATGAAAGGAATGATTATTTTCAATGTCAATTTGGTGGGTTGCATGTAGGTTCCTGTATATCATACGCAGATCAAGTTTATTTTATTTATTTATTTTTTTATGATGTTGATTTTTAGCCAACACAATTCTTATTTAAGCTAAGTCATCTCCTGAACAATAAACACCGAACTAAAAGTTTAGTTTAAGTGAAAAATAATCAAATTAATCATAATCAATTTTATCACAAAATCAAAACTAGATATTAATTTTAATTTCCAATGAATTAATCGAAAGAAAATTGCAAACAGGTTTAAATACTTTATAGTTCTTATAATGAATAATCGAAAAACGGTTGAGTTTTATTTCCTATTTCAAGATAACGATTGCAACTTAATGTGAAATTTATTTATTGCCCCAATTTGTTATTTTTATGAGGCGCATAGAGCGGATTTAATTGCTTTTCTTAAGAAATTGCAAATGATTTTAGAGTTAAATCTCAGTCAAATAAGCATGTATATATTTATTGCAAATATCAAAAAATGTTTCGCAATAAATTTCTTACTTGTGTGCTTTTAAAATAAAATTGTTCTCAGCAATTTGCAACGCCTGCTGTGCGTGCCACCCACAGTTGCCACAAATATGAATCAAATTAATGTTGTCAGTTTTGGTAGAAGCTTCCTCGTTGTTCTTGCCCCAAAAACCCAATATAAAAACTCAGAATAATGGCCAGATTCAGGCCAAAAACTCAGTCCACATCCAGCCCAGGCGCATTTGGTTGGATTCAAGTGGTCATCATTGTCATTAGCATTTGTTGTTGTTGCTTTTTGTTGGTCTTTAAAAGTCGTTGTTTTTTTTGTATTTTTTTATTTTTTTTATATTTTTTGCATGTATTTGGTTACGTGATTAATTGTTTACTTTATGTGCCCAAAGTGTGGCATATTATTTGCTTTTTAATTACGTAAGGACCACTTGAAAATTTACGTTTGTATTTTTGCTTTTTATTAAGTTTTTTTCTTGTTTGCATTGTGCTGTTTTTTCCAATGAAAATTTTTAATTAGGCCTGACATTTTGAATTAAATGCGTTGCAAATATATTTTATAAAAGTCTGCATAGTATCAACTAATGAGGTAATTTCTATTATTATTAAGAATTTATAATGGTACTTATTTGATTATGAAACTATTTTTTGATTAAATTTTGGGCTTAAGTTTCGAATTCTTTTTAAAATGCACTTTTAACGAATATTGAAGTATTTATTTATATAGATTATTTACCTTATAATAAAACCACCAAATTGAGTAAAATGGGATCATAGCTATAGGGCAAAAGGAGACAACTTTGCTTCTATATATTATATATATGTTTATATAGCAAATGTCTATAAAAATTTGAAATATATTTATTTTCTCTATCTTTCTATGCTTAACAAGACTTTAAGTTGTTTTAAATTAAATAACCTGAAAACAAACCCCATTTTTATTAGTGTAAAAACACAGAAACAATTACTACCTCTCTCTGCGATTCTCATGCAATTGAATTAGACAAAATAAATATAAATAAAACTAAACAGCACATTAGCACAAGGAAGTATTAAATGAGGCCTATTTGCGAAATATTTGTATTTTGTTAAAGCGCGTGGGGGACAAAGTCAAATTTGCCAAAAAATAAATAAATTAAAAAAGGAAAATATATGTAAAAAACTTAAAACTAATTTAAAATTGTATTTTTTTTTTAAATTATTTTTAGGCTTAGCCCAGGTGACTTACCAGATCATTGGGCCTCAGGTACAACAGCAACAACGAACGGAGCAACAGCAGCCGCAGTCGCAGCAGCAGCAGCCGCAGCAGCAGCAGCAGCAACAACAAATAACAAACACAACAACAACAACTCAATTTGCAATCTGCCGCGCTCCTCGCCGGCCGCTGCAACCGCAGCCGTTACAATCCCAGCCAGTGGCGGGGGCAGCGTGGTAACTGGACCAAGTCCTAGTCCCGTGCCGGCCCAACTGCAGCACGGATTGGCGCCCAGCACGCCATTGCAGCGGGCGACGGCAGCGAGTGTTGGCGTTGGCGCTGGCGCTTTGGGCGTTACAGGCGCCACACCCACATCAACACAATCGCCAGCAGCAGTTGCCGCTGCCTCAGCAGCAGCAGCAGCAGCAGCTGCCAACAATAATTTGCTCACACTGCAGCAACAGCAGCAACATTTACTCTACCAGCAACAACAACAACAGCAGCAGCAGCAACAGCTCAGTCAGCAGCTCAGTCAGCAGCTCGGCCAGCAGCATCAGCTAAACTCTCATCATTCGCATCATAGCAAGGCAGCGGCTGCCGCCGCAACGGCACATATTGCAGCTGCGCTGCAGCGTTCGGCCGCCATTATGAATGCGGTGGCATCGCCGATTCCAGCCAACTCAGCGACGTCGGCTCGCAAGATACGACGTAAGACGGATACTAAAGTTAATTTGGTAAGTAACAGAAAATAACTCTCTTTTAAACACTGTTAGAATATTATATAAAAAATGACACTCACTTTCAGTTAAACTTCAATGTGGGATTAATCTATCAAAATAGCAAAGCAAACAAAAAAGAATAAAAATAATCTAAAACTAGGGCAGAATTATATCTTAGAGTTGTGCATAACACAGGTTTAAAGCTTAGATTTTATTTAACATGTGCTTTCAAAGCTGCCTTAAAGATATTAATGAAAGTTCATTTCTTTACTTAAATTAAAACTTAGATTAATCCAAAAGGTCAATATTGCTTTAATAAACTTATGTGCAATACACATCTGTAGAGCGAGAGGAGAATTGATGAAAGTTCATTTCGTTGTTTTAAGTAAAACTTAGATTAATCCAAAAGAACAATATTGCTTTAATAAGCTTATGGGAAACACACTTCGGTAGAGCGAGAGGAAAATAGTGTCAGCTGGTAGCCTTTTGCTCGAGCTTTAAGCTGTTTATAGATATATTTCTGTGAAATTACTATCTTAGTTGAAATTTAAGTAATGTATTAATCTGGCATCAAACTATAGCAAATGATGCCATAAACCTACACTAGATTAAACATCACAATTATAATATATTGTACGAGCTTTTAATTTCAAGTGAGCTTTATTAAAATTAATCAAGAAACTTGAGCTTTGAAAGCTTTCTCTTAAATTGCTTGTTTAAGAAAAATTATAGCAAACAAAATATACTTAAAATATACCTACTACCAAATAATATTTTTTTTCTAAGAAATTTAGATTTAATTAAACTTAATACAATTAAACTTTTATGTGCTTTGGTATTAAATTTTTTCGGTTTAAAAAGAAAACAGGAATCAGAAGCACACATTGATTGCTTTTTACTTTAAAATTTTTTTTTTTACTTCTAACTTTTTTGATTGGATTAAAGTTTACTTAAATACAAATTTCTTAACAGTTTTTTTAAATTTGTACATTATTAGTACCAATTTTAGCTGATAAAGTATTTAATATACGCAGATTTGAAGCAAATAAACCTATAAAAGAAACTTTTCACTTTTTTAACTAAAAACTTATTTAATTTACTTAATGTTTACAGCCCCAATCACAAATAAATAAATGCAACAATGAGAAACGACGACGTGAAATGGAAAATAATTATATTGAGCAGCTCTCGGAGTTTTTGCAGCTCAATAAACGTGGAGATATGACCTCAACGAAACCCGATAAGGCGGCAATATTAAATCAAGTGGTTCGAACGGTAAGTAAAACTTAAAATCTACATAGATTTAGATGATTTTAATTAGCCTTAAAACACATTAAAAGCCAATTCATTAAAAACACGTCAAAGCAAACTAATAAGCAAATGTTAAACAAGTTGTTGAGGAATCAATCCAAAGGGAACACTGGACACTGCCTGGAATAACTAATGATCAATTACAAGACAAATCCCCAATGTAATTTCTATGCAGTTTTTTCGTATTTGGGGACATGCGCGTTTCAATTAAAAAGCAATTATTTTCAAATTAAAATCGCACGAAAAAAAGCTTAAAATAATACACGGTTATACACTGCTCAAAAAATTATCGTCAAACACACAGTGAAAATTGAAATTTGAAATTTGTGTTTTCGCAAAAGGAAGAAAATGTTTTTTTAAATGTTGAGGATTTATGGATCAATTAATTTTTGTTAGTTTCAATTTATTAAACAAAACTTTTTAATTTTATAAAATATAATAATTATTTTTTCGTAAAAAAAAACCCTACTTTTTATATTGTTAGAAATAACATACATTATTAAATTCATTTCATGAAAAATATGTTTAGTGTTAAGTTTGTAAGCATTTTTACTTACCCTATAAATTGTTTTTTTTTTTTTTTAGTTTTTTTTAGTGTAGAAGAGTAGACTTTTTGACTGACGTAATTTCGTCTGCAAGAATTTAATTAATATTTTTATTTAATTTACATAAATGTATTTATGTTTTCAATGGCATCGACACGAAGTTCATTCTCGTCATGTTATTTTAGGCGCTGGTTCTCTTTTTTCTCATTTTTTTTTTTTAAATTTTTCTTTGTTGTTTTTATTTCTTTTATTGGTTTCAGGTAGCCTAAGCACTTTATTATGCAAATTGTAAGCGCCACGCTTTGCCGAACTTCAAAAACAAATTAAATGAAATGCGGCAACGACAACAAAAAAAACATAAACCAAAACAAAGTAGAAAAAAATATATTTAAAAACAGCCCAACGGCAAACAAAGTACATAAGTAATATATAAAATTATTTTACTATTCAGCAAGCGAAAAACCAAACACAAGTTAATGAAATTAAAGGTTTAGTATTAGGAATATTCCCCTGTTGAGCTCAGATAGTGTGCATAAATAATAAATTAATTGAATTAAATGCATGTGGTGTTGATTTTGCTTTATTGCTAATGAGGAGGCAACAGGAGCAGCAGCTGTAACTCATTTTCAGGCGACATTAATCCAATTTTTACCCACAGAGGCAATTTAATGGATATTTTATTAGTAACTCAATGCAATTATGGCTAAAAATTTAGCTAAATGAATTATAATAATTTATTATTAAAAAAGGATGCAACATTTATCGCTAATTTTAATTGGGATTGTATATATTGAAAATACTTTTATATTGATATATTATAACAAGTTTAAAATATTAATTATATCCAAATTCATTCGCACAATAGATACTAGGCAGGTCCTTTATATGTATAGCAATATTTATTTATATGCAATAAAAATGAAATATGTATAAAATTGAGAGAAATTAAAAATGTGAGTTTTTTTGTGTACATGCAAGGATTGAGATCATGATTGCCGTGAATGGGCGGCATTAAGTTAACAGTGATGTTTCTGCTTGATCCTGATGAATCGTGCATGGAAATTATAGTTATAATACCGGCTATATAAAATGATTTTTTATCTTTGGCTGCGGCAGATAGTTTTTAGTGTAATTTATTGCATTTTATTTTAGCGCAAAAAAAATGAATTTCATATATAAAAGACATAATTAGAAAACTTAATATATATTTATCAAGGCAATTAAGCAAAAATGAGCTCACAAACGGGATAAATTGAGGAAAATGTTATATACTCTAAGTTATTGTTATTCTTACCAACTATCCTCCTAGTTTTCTTAACCTACGTAATTACAGTAATTCCAAAACTCCATAATTGAATCAAAATTCTATGTTCATTAATTTCGTATTGCCACCTCAGCGATATTTCATCCACTTATTTATTCACATTGTTTTTTGCCGACACAGATGATACTTACCCCTTTTTGGAGTTTTACAGTTCTTTGTGTATGTGTGTGTTGGTGTGTGTGTGTGTATTGTCTGCTTAAATGTGCTATGCATCTGCTATTTTTTTTCCTCAAAGCTCTCTCAAAAATTTCGCACATTACCTGATGCGATCAATTGAAGAAGCTACAGGCCAAAGGCCGCTAAGAAATACATTTGTATTGTATAAAGAATATAAAGACCAGACACGTTTTAGACATATTCGTCATTGCATGCTCCGGTTCGAGTGTATTTGTTGTTGTTGTTATTATTCATTTTATCATTTGACTGATATTTTCGGAGTGCCTTCACCCCAACAAAAAAATTTGTGTGTCCGTTGCTTGAGCAACTTTTCCTGGTTGGCTGGCGCATATACTTACATACATACATACATACATACATATGTACACACGCACTCATACTCACTGACACACATGTGAGAGCTTCCTTTCAAACAAAAAGAAAACAAGAAGAACAACTTTCATTGTGATGCCGAAAACTTAATACCCTTTCCAACAAAATTGTTCTCTTGATAATTAATTAAAACGAAATTCTAATACAGCAGATAAAGGAAGGTCTGATTTTTCGATAAAATTTCATAAAGTTGTTTTAAGTATAATAAAATAATAGATTTGATAAGTGAAAATAAACAGCTAAATGTTATGCACATCGTTTTTTGAAAGTAGTTAATCAATGTGGCATCTGTTCCAAGTTGTACTTTCGTTTAGCTTTATTGAATCAAAAACGTTTCATGCACTACGTTACACAGTACATAACAAAATTGTTATAACCTTTCCAAGGGTATACAAAAATGAAGTAAAAGCTCGCTCTGCGCTCTCGCGCTTGCACTGCTGCCAGATCAACGAACTGCGTTCGCATTTTGGCGATGACGTCGCACTTCAGAATTTCATATTTTGTTGTTATTATTTGCGTGCAGCAGCAGTAACAGAAGCAGCGGCAGCGGCAGCTTCTTTGACGCCCTCTCGCACAAGGTGCAAAGGCAATGCTGATAACAAAATACCAACACAGACATATACATCGCACGCGCGCACACAATTACAATATATATCACACGTGAGCCGGTAAACAAACGTCGAAAGAGCAAAACGCTGAGCGTGTGAGAGCGCCAGAAAGAGAGCACCGCTTCGTAAGCTTCTGCCCGCCTTTGTTGTTGTGCTCGTATTTCTTTTTTTTTTTGCCTTGTTTTCGGGTGTTTTTTTTTTATTTTTTAAATACAATAATACAATTGCATCAAAATGTGTGTTTAGTATTTCGGCAACTTTGTGACAGTGCTGAGTGTGCGCAACGTTTCTGTGATTTTTATTTATTTATTTTTTTTGGCCAGCATTTATACAGTGAGTAATTCTGGGCTTAAAACTAAACAAAAAATTTAGTGTTGCACACACACACATACACCACATATAGTAGAAAAGCACGTAAATTTTGGTTAAATGACATACATACAAACAACAACAATATGAGTATCAGAGCCATTGACACGCTCAGAACATGCGCCCTCAAGTTGATTGACCTTGGAATTGTTGTGAAAATGTGAAATTTTTGTGACTGAACTGCGTCTTTAAACTTTTGAATCAAACAATAATATTGAAAAATTATATTTTTGTTAAGTTTTGTTGTGCTTATACTTTTCATATGCTTGGATGTGTGCGTGTGTAAGCATTGATGTGTGTATTTTTGTCTGTGTCAATGACTCAAAGCTCAAACGCGCGCGCAAAATTATTTGTAGCGGAGTAAAAATATACCAAACACACACACTGACATATATACATACACACACACTGGAGAAATGAGAAGAAATGCGGTTTATTGCACTTCATTGTGTAAACAAAATGAGCGAAACGCCGACGCATTATGACTATCCAGAAGCTTTTACTCTTTGAAATACTAACACACACGCACATTCGGAAGTCGGCGGGCAAAAGCTTTTGCTGCAAAAGCTCCGACGATCGTCATGCCAGCTATAACAATTTTAATTATTATGAGTAAAGAAGCAGTGTTCGAGTACGATTTTTATGTTTTTTACTACATAAAATAAGAACGCAATGTGCATGTACATAGTATATAGAGAATACTTCCGCATAGTAAACTTTTTGCAATATAACGTTAAAATGTGTAAATACATACAAACATATACAGTAAAAGCTTGCTTAAACGGTCAAAAGCCAACAATACAGTTTCAATTTAAATTATAATTGTTCTTTGAATATAATTTTATATTTAATTTAATTAAGTCCCAATCATCCCTAGAAATAGATTTTCTACAGCACTTAGCACACTATTGAAAGTAACGATCATTAATTCAACTTAATTTAATTTTTAGCTAATTAAAACTTGAAATTTTCAATTGAGTAATTAATTAATTTAACTTCTTTTACTTTTTCAGTATCGTGATATTTATGACAAAGGCCAAAGCCGTGATATATCCTCAACATCTACCAATAATAACAACAACAATAACAACTCCACGACAACGACCAACAACAATAATAACAATAATAATAACAATAATAACAACACAAACAATAACAATAGCAAACCACAAGCAACCTCAACACGCTGCACACGCTGTGCCACAGACAATTGCTCGATACACCCTGTGCAACAGGGTGAGGTATCCTCAACAGAGCCACCATTGCCAGAGCCATCGCTACTGAACGGTCAAGTGCCTGAAATATCTGCTTACTTTGAGGCACTCGAGCACTACATTAGCTCGGTGGGTTGGGTCCTGCTGCAGGTGAACGCGAACGGCATCATTGAGTCCTGTACGCAGAATATACGCGAACTGATCGGCTATGAGAAGCAGGAGCTCTTCCATCAGCCGCTCTACATGTACCTGTATTCGGGGGATCACGCCAAATTGGAGCCGATCATAAACAACATGTACAGTAACAGCGGTGGTGGCGGAGGTGGCTTAGGCGGTGGCAATGGAGGTGGATTAGGAAATGTTCCAAGTATGGTTGGAGGCAATGCAGCTGGCGGCTGGGGAGATCTCGATGAGCTAAACAATGGCAATGCCTCACAACAATCAGCTGGCTCCAATTCTAGTTCAAGTGTTGGCAATGCTCCTGGAGCTGGTGGTGCCGGCAGCGGCGGTGGCGGTGGTGCTGGTGCGGGCAAATCCAAACGCAGTATATCGACAAAGGTGCGCATGCTAGTCAAGGATACGCGACCGGCCACACAAACCTCCTCCAATTGCGATGCCATGGATCAGAAGCCATTGAGGCAGTCCGGACAACAGGACAAGTATGAAGAGGTCGTGTTGATAGCGGCGCCAGTAAAGGGTGAGTCCAGGAATACTACATAGAAATTGGTTTATTAATTGAATTTTGTTTTAAATCAAAAGATTATTATAAAGAATTACCATTATAAATAAATATAAATATATAAATATTGAAAAATTGATTGCAAATAAATAAACAAGATCTTCTAAAAATCAAAATATATATATTAAATATTAAGTATTTTTCGAAGAAGAAACAAGCAGTACATGAATTACTTACATAAATTAATTTATTATCAAAACTTGATTTTCCAATCATAAATAAAATAATAAATAGAACACCTTGAAAAAAGTTAGATTTTTAGTATTTTTTTTTTTCGAAGAATCATGATATCTAAACAATTATAACAATCGAAATAAATATATATAATTACTTTCACAAATAAAAACATTAATTAATTACTTTTCAAAACGTCTTCATGTATACAAAAAGAAATAATTAAATTAAATATTTTTGGGGTAATAGTATTGGCAAAATCTCTCCAATATTTCCATTTACGGAGACCAAAGATTTAGAATATTAGAAAAATAATTAAAAACGTCATTTAAATATATTTTTGACATTATATAATATTATTCAAGGCATACTAAGATATCCAAATCTAGAAAAATATTTAGGCAGTTTTAGACTATCTGTCACAGTAAGCTTCCTGTATGATAATCATTATAAGCTGCTCTTACAACAATTGTTAAGTAAATATTTAAAAACAAAATAGGTATAACAATTAAAATACTTTTAAAAAGAGATTTCAAAAGCATTTCAATAAACCAATTGAAAATGTCTAACGGTATGATTGAAGATATATATATATTTTTTTTTTTTTAAATTTTTGAATACTTTACTAATTTCTGTGTACATTTACAGACGACGCCGATGCAAGCAGCTCTGTGCTGTGTCTAATTACCCGGCCGGAGGATGAGTCACCGCTGGAGATTAATATGCAACAACATGTGCAACAGCAACAGATCGAACAGATGACCTTTAAGCTGGATCCACATGGCAAAATACTCAGCCTGGATGCGACGGCGCTGCGTGAACCCTTCAAGCAGCATCTGCAGACATGGGTGGGTCGCCTGTGGCAGGATCTATGCCATCCGCATGATTTATCCACGCTTAAATCGCATTTGCGCGATATACAGGAAACAGCGGCAGTACATTCACCCGGCAGCTCTGGCGGCTCAGTGCTCAATGCGCCCATACCGAATGTTATATCACGTCCATTTCGATTGCGTCTGGGCGCGCCCGATGTCTATGTGCATGTGAAGGCCAATTCGAGACTGTTTCTGAATCAGACGCCAGGCGAAAGTGATTTCATAATGTCCGTGCAGACGCTGCTGAATTCGGAGAATGATATGAATAGTAACAATACGGGTTCAGGTGGCGGAGCGAGCGGTATAGGTTTAAGCCAAATGTGCGCCATGTCACCGGGCGCTTCGCTGACCAGTTCGTTGGTGAATACGCTCTCGATGGAGGGACTGGGACATGGATGTTCAGCTGCAGCAGCAGCTGCCACATTGCTGCCAGCTCATTTGCTGGGCGGTCTGGTGGGTGGTGGTCAGCACAACAACAACAACAGCAACAGCGGTGGCAGCAACAATAGCAACAGCACACAAACCGCCACGAATGTGGGTGGACCGTTGATGAGCTCAGCCATCATCAATGGCGGTGGCATGCAACAGCGTTTGGGCAACAACAATGCCTCGGCATCAAATTCATCAGCGGCAACGTTGGTGAATGCGTTTACCGCTTCACCCGCACCCGGCGAACATTCGTTTTATGGCAGCGATGCCTTTGAATTTGATATTGCACATTCCTCGTTCGATATGGATCCCAGTGGCGGCGGTGTGGGCGCCTGGACCGATTCCCGACCCAATTCGCGCGCCTCTGTGGCCACGCCCGTGAGTACGCCGCGTCCGCCCTCGGGTCATGGCTTCAGTCCGGCTGTCTGCGCCTCCCCGGCCACACCCTATCAATTGTCCTCGCATTCGGCTGCCAGTTTGCCCTCGCCGCAATCAAATGCTAGCGCCGGTGCCGGCGGCAGTTACGGTTTCAATTTTCACTCCTACGATCCGGCGGATAGCAAGCCGGACAAGGACCAACTGCAGCAGCAACAGCAACAACAACAGCAACAAAGCAACAGCAATGCCAATAGTAACAATAACAATGCTTTAATGGGCGGCGGTCTGCCAAATGGCGTTGGCGGTTTGCTGCTCAGCCAACAGCAACAACAGCAGCAGCAACAACAGCAACAGCAGCAGCAACAACAGCAGCAACAACAACAACAGACGCCACCACTGCAGGAATCCTCGGAGCGACTGCGTCATTTGCTAACCAAGTCACAGAGCTTGGCAAGTGCCTTGGGCGCCGGCGGTCTGGGCGATGAGGAAAAGGTATGCTCAAGAGTATCCAAAATAATTAATATCCTATTAAACTGTTTTTTGTGCCCTAAAATTGGGATTAAAAACTGTGCAATAATATATACATATATATTTCACTTGCACTAGACTAATCCTATTTAAAAAAATTATTAAAATAAAATACGTAAAAGGCAGAAGTAGGTATCCCAAATTTTTAAAATATTTATGCATGTATTCTGTATCGATATAACCCATGTCTCTGATACTGATATATTCTAGATCAGAATTAACAATCAAGCCAATACAGATTCTACAGTAATACTAGCTAGATATATCAAATTTTTAATTTCTACTTTTCTTTTACGCTAATAAATGGCAACGAATTACATTTAACAAATTTAATAATTAATAATTCTGTTAAATTATAATTACAATAACAATTACGTTGCTATTAAAAAGCAAGTTAGCTAAACAGAATTTTGGTAGACTGAGTTTTTAAATATTGTAACAATTATGTCATTTAAAATTTATTATTTTTGAAATATACACATTATTTCTAAAGTATTTCATTTCTGTCGATACTTCCAAAAGATTTTTGTTTTTAAACATTTTTATTGTTTCATAGCCAATATGTTTTCCAATGTATTTAGGATTGTATTTCTAATTATAGAAAATTATGGGATTTTAGTGAAACTAAGTTTGTGTCTTGAGAATTGGGGTGTTCACTTGGCCCTGGCAGCCTAGCAGCATGGCAAGGTTGCCATATCAAACAAGTGAACATCCCTTTAAAAATTTAATAAGTCAGCTGTTTTTTGGGTAATATTTTTGACCCTTTAATTTGAATAATTGCTCACATTCAATCTTACTAAAATCAGTAAATTATAAAACAAAATTGTCTACTTATTTATAAACAAATAAATTAACTAAGCAAACAGTTTTTATAGTGAGAAATAATTCATATTAAATATGTTCTTATATCATTTATTGCAGTACTTTAAGCAGGAGTGCAGCGAGGATGATAAGCTCAATGTTGGACCCATTGGCGGTCCAGCGGGCAGCTTTAAAATGGGCGGCCAACCGAATCAAATGGGCATGTTTGGACCAATTGGACGCAGTGCAGCGAATGCTTCGCTGCTGCAAAAAGGCAACTCACAAAATCCCATGTTGCTCAAGGTGAGTATACTCTAAAATTAGCTATTTAAAGCTGTAAATTAATATTCCCATCCAATTGCAGCTGTTGAATGAAAAGAGTGAGGAGGATGATGGCAGCGGTGGTGCCGGCTCCGGAGGTCCTGGCGGTCTAAACAATGCGCGCCAGAGCGAACTAATGCGTCAGCTGCAAAAGGACGATGGCGGCAACCATGGCCCAGGACATGGCATGCTGACCGGCGGTGGTGCCAACATGAGCAACGAGGATCTCAAACGCATGCTCAAAATCCAAAGCGATCCGGCGATGAGTCGGAAACGTTCACTGAACGAGCCCGACGATGACATCTCGGCCAAACGGTCCGAGGATAAGCCCAGCAAATTGTGCACCCAAAATAAAATGCTCGCAAAGCTATTGCAGAATCCGCCAAAGTTACCCAAAGCGCCCAATCCGGAGCAACCGTTGCAGGTGAAAACGTTGCCGGACATAACAAGCTCCTCCTCCAATGTGAGCAGTAGCTTGGCAGCGCCGGGCAATCTGATCAGCGCGGGCAGCACAGGGCCCAAGGCGGTGGCGGCAGCAAATAATCGAGCTCGTAAACAGCAGCAACAGTTGCAGCAGCAATTGCAGCAACAACAACAGCAGCAGCAGCAACAACAGCAGCAGCAGCAACAACAGCAGCAGCAACAACAACAGCAGCAGCAACAACAGCAGCAACAACAACAGCAGCAGCAACAGCAGCAATCAGCATCACAGCAGCAGCAGCAAAACGATGTCTACCTCAGCCAGCAGCAGCTGGCATACCAGCAACAGCAACAACAACAGCAGCAGCAGCAACTGGCGACCACAGCAACTACCTCAATTACCTTAGCGGCCTCGACCTCAGCGGCTGCAGCAGCAGCTGCCGCCGATACGGAGCTATCCAAGCTGCTGGACAGCGTCATGGAATATTATAATGATGACACGCCCATTGTGACAGCGGCGCCTTCAGAGGCTTCAGCGATTAGCGATATACAAAAGTCCTTAATGCTGGATGTTGAATCTGCAGCGTTTGGTCATGTTATGACTCAGCATATGCTTATGTCACAGCAGCAGCAGTTGCTTGTACAGCAGCAGCAACAGCAGCAACAACAACAGCAGCAACGCCAGCAACATTTGCAGCCACCTGCCTATCCAGGCATGCTTGGTATGCAGCAACAGCAGCAGCATCAACAGCAGCAGCAACAACAGCATCAGCAACAAAACCAACAGCAGCAACATTTGTTGCAACGTCAACAGTTGCTGGAAGCGATGCGCAATCAAGGCTTTCAACGTCCTCCTCCCATGTATTCAGCACGTGGACGTGGTCCCATGAATGCTGTGGCCACGCCCGGCGGCGGCGTTGTCCTGCCCAATCAATTGCGCAACATGCGACAGCAACAGCAACAACAGCTGGCAGCCCAGCAAAAGGAACGTTTGCTGCAACAGCAACAGAAACAACAGCTGCTTGTGCCCGAGAATGCGAGTAAGTATTGGCAAAATTGATTCCCGATGAAAGCTCAAATCTATGAGTACGAATTTGCTATAAATGAAAACCAGCCATGGCAAAGAAAATCAAGAAATTCAAATATCCAACTTTGTAAAACTTATAATAAACGACTTAAGGGGAGGAAAACCTTAAATTAAACCTAAATAAATCAAGAACGGATAGATTAATATTTGAAATCTATTTGAAAAATTCATGATAATCTCATCTGGAGCATATTAGGTGGCGCAGTAGGCTACAGTCTTATTGAGACTGTTGAACATGATTAGTTTAGAGCATTAGAGCGTAGCAACGCACGCCATGAGAGTCTACATATAAATTATTTAATATTCCAATAAAATTTTTTAATTTTTACAGTTAATGTACAATTTATATATTAAAAGAACAAAGAAAAAAAAATCATTTTTATGTTATCTTTGTGTTCAAAATAAGAAAATAATAATTCGCAAGTTTTAAATTGTATGCCAAGTGAAGCATAAATTATACACGCAAGTAATTATAAAACTTATTATTGGTTTGAAGAGATTCTACAGATATTTTTGTATAATATTTTAATAACACCATTATTTCCCTCCTCTTAGCTGGCATCAATGCAGGCATTAATAATATTGGTTCACTGCTAAATACAACGGTGGCGCCCAATGTTTCACTCTCCAGGACCAATCTGCCAGCGGATGCGCAACTTAGTCCAAACTTTGCGCAAACGCTAATGCAGCAGCAATTGAGTCCAGGACGCAGTGCACCTTACAGTCCGCAGCCAAATCAAGGTGAGTTTTATTTCTTAAGAAATATAAAAATTATATTACAATATTTAATACGCTTTATGCACCCACAGGCTATACACAGCAGTTTGCGCAAAGTGGTCAGCGTCTGTCGCCACAGCAGCAGCCAACTCCACAGCAGCAGCAACAATTGGCATACTTGCAACAGCAGCAGCAACAACAACAACAGCAGCAGCAGCAACAACAGGCAGGTGATGGTGTACGCTCCAATACGCCTTTTGGCAGCAATTCCGGCATGCAATCACCTGGCATGCAGAACAGTCCACAGCAATGGCCTACAGCTGGAGGTGGTGTACCTGGCGGTGGTGTTGTTGCTGGCGGTGGACCTGGCGGACCGCTGCCCGCCGGCAATGCGGCACGCTCACTGCAGCAGCACAATAATCCATTGCTCATTGCGCAGCTGCAGGTGAGTAGCAAAGATTATACACACTCCAATGAGACGCCACTAATGTCTTTTCATGATGTTGTCAATCAGAGCAACTACAATGCGCGTCAATACCAACAACAGCAACAGCAGCAGCAACAACAGCAGCAGCAGCAACAACAACAGCAACAACAACGACGTGGCCTCAACTCGCCCGGTGCTGTTGGACCCGTCGGCAATGCAGCTGCATTGCAGCGTCAAAACTCCTTCCAGGCTCAAGGCGTCGGTGGCGCCACCACTCCCGATGGCAGCAACGTTGTCGTCGGCTTCGGCAGCGGACCACAGTCGCCCTATGGCGGTGCAGCGGCCAATGCGTTCCAGCAGCAGCAGCTGCAACGGTTGCAGCGTCAAAGCAGTGTGCCACAAGCCACACAACATTTGCCAGGTGAGTAACGGCTCAAAAGGGGAACGAGGTGATCATCTACAGTCTGCAGCGTGTTCAAAATTGTGGGCTTACTTTAAAAAAAAACCCCACAGCAACAACAAAAATAATGTGCCCAAAAGTTATTAGTTGAAAACTATTTTTAAAAAGAAGTTTTTGCTATTTTAAATTAAAATCAGTGTTTGTAAAGAAATTCCTAACTTTGTCGATTGAAAAGAGATTCACATACGCAAGGAACTAGTTCCAAAGTTTGCGTGAATCTAGGGTAAAATGAAGGATATAAACAATGATGGAGCTTAAAGCCAATTGGCTTTAATAAAATATTGAACTAGTTCTTATAAATATATTAATTTGACTTGATTTGAAATATACATAATTAAAGCTGTAATATTCTGTGTCAAAAGTAGTTGTAAAAAGACAGAACTGGCTACAATAATTTACAATTATAAAGTTTGTTTAAATTGAAATTAATGGATAAAGCAATTTTGTAGCTAATTTTTTAAAGGTTTTAAAAACAGGCTCAACTTTTCTCAAATATACGAAATTACTTGTACTAAAATGCGCTATAAGCATTATATTTGATCAGTCTCAAGAAGTTGTAACAAGTTTTATTAGTTAAAGTCATCAATTAGCGATAACTATGGAAAAAGTGCAAATAAGCATTTGAATGCATATTTATGAATACTTGAAATACGATATTGAACTATCGTAAATATACTGAACTAGTTCCAAATGTACAAAGCTAATTACACTAATATTTCAATTTAATTTTGAACTAGTTCCAAATGTTCGAAGCTAATTACACTAATATTTTAATTTAATTTTATTGCGGAGCTAGTTTAAAAAGTTACTAACTCCAATCATGAACTGCACTTGTTCAAAATGATTCTCAATATGATCTAGTACGGAAGAAAGCCTGAACTAGTATCAAACTTACTTAAAAACCACAAAAGCTTCACAAAAATGTTGAACTAGTATAAAATTTTCAATTCTAGTTCCGCCAATATACTGATTTGTATTTCATATAAATGTTGAACCAGTTGGAAGTATGCAGAACTAGTTTTGATGATATCACGAACTAGCAGAAAAATTTACAGAACTAGTAGTTCGGGTAAAATAAATAAATATAAAATAAATGAACTAGTTCAATTAGTGGCTAGGTATAAAAATACAAGACACTACTTAAAGCCAATGCGGTTTTGCCGCTTGCTCTAAATACAATACTAAATATCAATACATAGACAGCTTCACACACACACACACACAACACACGCACACACATACAAACAGCGTTTCACACACATGCATTGTTAATATTTGAATTAGTTTTTAACCAAAGCCAAACAAATCAAACGCTTAACCGAAACAGGCTCAACGCGATTCGGTTTATCGCCTGGCAACAACAACAGCAACCACAATGATAATGCCGCCGCCAATCAGCAGCAACAACAGCAGCAGCAGCAACAGCAACAACAACAACAGCAGCAACACCAACAGCATCAGCAACAGCAACAACAGCAGCAACAACATTTGATGAATGGCATGAGCATGTCCCCCCATCCGGCCATGATGGGCGTGGGCGGCATGGGCAGTGGCGGCGGCAATGGTATCATAGGGCTGGGCGGTGGTGGCGGCGTTGGCGTCGGCGGCGGCAACACCAGCAGCGTTGGTTATGCAGCCTTGGCTGGCTATGGTCAAGCACAGCAGCCGCAGACAGCAAATGATTTCTATGGTCGAGCGCAGAGCGGTAAGCCGTGTGCTGAAACTACAAATCCCCAACATACACACACATATATATATATATATACACACACACATACACTCTCTCTCTCTCGCTCGCTCGCTGTTATCATCTGTCATGCTATATGTATAAACGCGTATATATATATATATATAATATCAAAAATCAAGCTTATCATTGTGTACATTTCACAAAGAGCAACGAAAAATGATCCAAAGATTTATTCACATTTTGTAAATATGAACAAACTAAAAAAACAAAAAAAAATCCTTGGGGTTCCAAATATACTACACCACACCACACACACACACACACACACACATCTCTTGCCTAACCACATTTGCGTGTTTTTTGTATAATTGTATATAACCCAAAAAACAAGAAACAAAAAACCTTCCAAATAGGTCTATATAATAATATATAATATAATATGTGTATATAATAAATGGTTAGTTTTAGGCGCTGCACCCTTTGTACTTAATAATCCTGTAAAGACATAGATATTAAACCTAAAACCAAGTCGAAATAAGTATAATTATTGGGTATCGTATCTTTATATCTGTAAATATCATATATGTTTAATTTAAGTTGCAAGTTTTTTTTTTGATTTTTAAATATTCATTTGGGCATATTTGATAAAATCAAAATTATATAGTAAATGCCAATTTGAATAGATAATATTATATTATTACATATGTATATGTTTATTTTTTAGGTTATTATATATTTCATAGTTTATCCCGGACCCTTAACTACCCTGCCCAGCCTTATATTATTATAATCTTGCAGAGAATTTAATTTAATTGTGCCACTAAATGTGTCATGTATTGAAGTAATAAGATTATAAGGTATTCTATATATATATTTCTGATCAGACTGATAAACAAGATGTATGTCCGTTTCCATGCTAAAATGCCTCTTAAATTTTAAAGCAAACTTCATTATATATCTGGCAAACTTAGTAATTAATAATATTAATTAAATTAAATCAAGATTTCTCAATCAAATTTAGTAATAATAATTAATAATTATTTTTTGTACTTTAACATTTATATCGAATGATATTTTTATAAAGCTACTACTTAAATAATAATTAAAATATAGAATTAATTTTTGAAAATCCTTTCTGCAATTTTATATATCTTTGGCTAAGCCAAATTTAGCTCTATTTTTATTGTGTTTATATATTTATATTTATTTATGTTTTTATCGTATTTAATATTTATGTTTATATGTTGTATTCTGTTGTCTGTTTGTGTATTTATTTATGTTAAATGTCTTTGGCTAAGTTCAACAATATTTGTGACTAAAAAAAATGGTTTTATTTGTTTGCGGGTCGTAAACTTCAACTGAAAGTAACAAATTTTTAAATATTTCAATTTCTTTTCTTGCAGCTGGTAATGGAAGTGGCAACATCGCTGGAGGTGGTGGCAATGCCAATTCGGAATTTGTCAAACAGGAGCTGCGTGCGGTGGTCAGTGTGCGTGCCCAGCAGGCGGCTGCAGCGGCAACGGGCGGTGGTGTGGGCGTTGGAGTCTCGGGTGTGGCACAACGCGGCCAAACGCCGCAAAGTCCGCTGCAGCAGGGACCAATGATTGGCGGTGGCAATAGTACAAATCAAATGGGCAATGCCACGCCCACTGGCAGCGGCAGCAGCAACAATCCTATGCTCAATACACCGCCAGATCCTACGCTGGGCTTTAGCTTTGAGACGCGTAAGTAAAAATGCAAAAAAAAAAACCCGACTGCTAAATAGTCTACTTTTAGTTGAGTTTTTACCACGATTTAAACTATTTAAGAAATTGTAAATCGAAACTAAATTGAGTTTTATTTTCTATTTTTACAGCGGACTTTTTTACGAGCAGTGCTACGAGGTGACCCTAAGGCGTCAAAGCACTGAAAAGATTCTGGAACAACAACAACAACAATGGCAACATCAGAAACAACAAATACATCAGCAAAAACAACAGCAACAAAAATAATGTTCTTCAAACGCATTTATGGCTCTAAACGAACTTGTTCTTTAGCAAAAGAAACATTGCCGCATTTTTTGTTCAACAAAACAAAGCCAGGCATAAAAAATTAAATTAAAATATAGTAAAAAATAAAAACGCGAACGCAAATGTAAAATTTAAATAAATTAGCAGCACTATACAATAAGCCAAAATGTTAAATAAATCTATATATACATATATATATATATACATAAATATATTTATTAATAACACTAGCAAATATTAATTATAATGCATAAAATGGGAACCTCGTCTAAACAAAAAAAAAGAAATATCAAAAAAAAGGAAAATTATAAAAATAACAAAACATGCTATAGTTAAATATTTTGAAAAACTGCTAAAAATTATACAAAACAAAAAATAAAAAACAATATTTATTACGTTTAGCTTAAGATATATATGTATATGCATCTTATATACATATATGTATATAAGAAACTGCGAACGCAACGTTAGAAGCAGTTGTTTAATATTGATATATGTAAAACTAAAAAAAAAAACAAAATTCTATATATTATTAACATATAGCTATATAAAAAAGAGAACGGCAGCAATTCGCTAGGCTTTAAATTTAATGGCAATTTGTGTTAATAAAACAATTTAACAAAAAGCGTATACAATTTGAACGAACTATGTAAGCATATATAATACACACATACAGACACCCATTTATATATACATACATAGTATATACAATTTTAGTGTTATACAAATTTATTTCAGTGTGATAATTTGTTAAATTTTATAATATACTAATGTTGCTTATTTTGTTTGTCATTAGACATGTTTCTTTGAACAAGTTTCTATGCTATTCAATTTCTATGATTTTATACAACAAAAAAAAACATTTTTATCAAATTTATAAACAATTTTATTTGGCATTTTAAATTAATTTAACAATCAATCAATCAATAAACAATTGCAAGACTCTATTAGATTAAAACTTTAGTTTGTGTATGTATATTTGTTATGCCTATTATTTGATTTGAGCTGTAACTTTAATTGTACATATTTCACTATTACATACATATTATTATTAATAATTTAGTTTAACTAATTTGTAATATTTTTTAACAAGAAAGCAAAAAGAAAAGCGCGCACTGCACAAGTCGGCGTTGCGATTCAATGTGAAGGCTATTTTACAGGTTTTTGTTTAAACTAATTTGTAACACAGTTTTATCGATAGCATATAAACATATGTATGTAAATATATGTATTTCTTTTATATATTATGTAATATATATCACACAATTTTAATTTCAATGAGAACAGCAAAAAGTATAAACAATTTGTTTGTTTCTCTATTTTTTATTGTGTAGTTATCGTTTATTATTGATTTTTTGATTCGCATCTATAACTGTAATCTGTAGTTGGGTTTTAATCGTTATAAATTAAATTTTAAAAATGCTATACAAATATTATGATATACATATATAAATCTATATATATTAATTTTAGTTTTTTAATTTTATTAAATATGTTTAAAATGCAAAAAACCTAAATAAAAATCTATATACAATATATAAAAATAAAATTTACACAAGTGTTTTTTTATTTATTAATTTTTTTTTTGTTTACAAATTATATGGTTTGACAAATTATGATGCTGAAACAAATTACAACAACAACAACAACGATAAATATTATATAATATTAATTAATAAAAGTGTATACACAAAAAATGGCGATATTAACACTTGGGAAAATAGAAATACCTCTCGTTAAGTTCAAAAAACCTATAATATTAATACAAATTTATATAGAATAAAACTCTTGAAATGCATTAAAAAAACAGTGCTAGTTACAACACATACTTATAATATTAACAATATAAATGATTAAGATCATTAATATGTACATGTATTTGTATGTACATATATTTAAATATTAATGCAAGTTTCAAATAAATTTTTTTTTTGGCGCTGCTAGTTAAATTTCAGTTATTTTAAGAGGCTACATTAAATGTAATGAAAGTTATTTAAATAACGAGATTAAATAACTTCTTAAATTTGTAATGCGGCCCATTCACGCAATAATGATCATTGTGTGAATAAGCATTGAGGAAATCAATATAAAAAACGCATATATTTTTATTTGTCTGTCAATTTAAGTGTAATTTCGATTTAATGGATCGAATTACTTCTATGACAGAAACAAAATTTGTCTGCCTCTACTTAATATAAAAAATAATTTCATTACAAGAAACATGCAGATCTAATAACATTTCGCAAGGGGGGATACTTTATTTATTTATTAATAAATAAATACATATTTTTAAGTCGAGTTTAAGCATCGCCCTTAGTTATCATATAGATTTTTTGTATACTGAATAAAACCTCAACAACCAGAAGAACAAATGAATATACACAAGTATACTGCATTTAGCATAGGTTTGAATAATGCAAGTTATTTAAAGATAAACAAGTAAATTACACATAAGTATAAATTATGGTATATATATACATATATTTATAAAATTAAGTGACTTGGCAAAATAAATATTATAGCAAATTTCACACACACAGCAACACAAAAAGTACATATAAAGTGCATTAATGAATTTAAGCATTTAATGAAATTAATTAATTTATAAGCATACAAAATTATATATATACATATATATAAAAATATAAATAGTTATACATGATACATAATATATATTTAAAAAAAAATATTTACAGAAAAAACAAAAAAAAAGTATATAAAAAAAAACACAACAAAATCTTTCATATTCATAAAAAGAATTAATTTAATAAATTTATTACTACACTAATGCTAGCTACGAATTATACAGCAACAGAAAATTAAATAATTAATGCAGATTCCATTTTGATAAATATATATTTAAATAAGTTACAAGCACATGTCTATCAATAAGTTTATTTAATTGTATATAAGGTATTCTAATCTTAAATAATTTCTCTCGATTATATTATACTGTATTTTAACTGTACATATTCGCATCTTTATTATGAAACCTAGTACCATAAATTTGTACCAAAATAAATACAAATAAATTAACATAAAATCGTAACAAAATAAAATGCAACGCCCTGTACCCGTGCATAAGCCTACAAAACATACAAACAACCACAAATTGTTAAAAAATATTACAAAAAAAAATAAACAAAATAAAAAATATACTATTTACTAATTACAAAGATGCCCTGAACCGTAATAAGTAGTGCCCAAAAGAACTAATACAAACAAAAAATATATTAAATAGCATTTAAAATGAAAGTTATAACGAATTCTAAAACCACAGCCTAAGCAAATAGTTATTAACTAAATAGAGAAAAACAAATAGCACAATTTTGTATAAAAACTAATTCATAATAACCAAACATAATTACTTTCAATACAACGGTTAGAAATTTATACACAAAACTTAAGATCGTATAAACTCATCACAGAACACACAGGAATACATAAGAACATCATTTCACAGTTACAACCCAATACTAGTTTAAAACATCTAATATATATATTATTTCTGCTTCTGTACATATATAGATTTTGCATTGTAATTTTGTATCGGAAAAGCTGGGAGGACTTCTTGTTGATTGGCTGTGTTAAAAAAAAGGACAAAAAAAGGGAGTGTAGAACCGTAAACGTACGACAAGTTGAGTTTAGTACGGTTGAAGATGAGTATAGTGCGTAGTTAGATGCGTTCGGGGAACGTCTAGTTAACTGATTTTCGATAGATTACTTTTTGCCAGTTAATCGTTTGATATAATGGAAAATACGTACATGGAAATGAAAACAATTTAGTTTCGAGCAACTTCAGTTCAAATCATCACATATGTAACTATTTTTTAAGTATCACTTAGGCACATATTACATATATATATATATATTGTTTCCCTATGTTGTCTGTCCCAATAGGAACCATGTCTGCTTATTAATTTATTTTAAAAGTCAAAACCTTATAAGACTTTAAATTAACAGCAAAATTAAGTTTTAAACGTCTGTCATTCTAAGCGTTAATTTTATTCAGTTTACTTAATTGGATGCACCCAACCAAACATCCTAAAACTACATACATATATATATCCAAAATACAAGTCACATAAATGTTATAAAAACTACATGTTATATTGTGTTGTTGTCACTGTTCGTTCACTGTCACTGTCATTGTTTATATGTTGTCTTTTGTCTTATTAAAATGATAATTCAGACATATTTTATGTAAGTCTATGTACCTTTTTGCTATATATATTGTATTTCTATGTATGGATACACCTTCTCTCTCTTACACACACAACACACACTTACACATATTCATACAAATACAGACACACACACATATAATTAATATTATATAAACATTCACATTAAATGTTATAAGAGAGAACAACAATTAAACTAATTACTTAAGTACGCGCTAAAATTTAAACACTTTACATACATTTGTTACAAGCAAACAGAATAAATTATATAAGTAATTAATGAAATGACTAATTTTTGGAAATTAATAATGTAAATGTGTAAAGTTAACGGTAATTTTCGTGTAAAAAACTGCATAAAAAACTTGAATTTACAAAATTCAAAATGCACTTTCAATTGAATTTACGTAAAAACAAGTCTACAAATTAAAAAAAAATTATGTGCGCTATGTTTATGTTTGTACTTACAAAATCTATTTATAATAATTAAATTTATTAATTAATTATAAATTAAATATACAATGAAATGCAAGAACACAAAAACAACAACAGCAACTCGTACACTTAATGTTTAAATACTGAACACAAAACAACATTGAAAATGAGAAAATGAAAAAGACTAAATAAAATATTAATGAATTAAGAGTATAACTAGGTTTCTGTTTTCGTTTGTTTGGTTTAGATGTGCATCTTGTTCGCCATTTCGACAATCATGTGCAAGTTGGTGTTCAAGGCTTTTATCTGATTCATTGTCGCAGAATCCAGCTGCTTGAGCAACTCGACCTTCACCTTGGACAGCTTTTGTGCCTGCAATTTCAACACGCCCACCTTGGTGGGAATATGCACGTTGGCACAGCGATCTGGAAAACTGAAGACAAGAAATATTATATAGTAAAGATATATATAAATATGTAATACAACCAAGTGCTGGCTACCTTTGCATGGCCAATGGACTGCCGCCTTTGGATAGAGCCACCTCGCCCGGCTTGGGCCAGCGCATAAAGGACATGGCTGGCAGATCATCGCGTCTTAGCACCGCTCTGTCCACCGAATGAACCTGCAGACGTGACGTCGGCGGTTGAGGTGTACGTAAGCGTCCGTAACGCGAAGAGATGGATTGACTGCGTGTCTTGGGCGGTTCAGGTGCTGCAAAGCAATTAGATAAGCAGTTGATTAATTTAATTAAAGTACAACTTACCTATCCACTGATAGTCCTCAAAGTGATCCAATTTGAGCATTAGAAACTCGCTCCACTTCATCTGCAACACATTCTGGTGAGTGCGTGCCAGAATAAGCTGCAGCTGATTGTTCACCTCCTGCTGTACACGCTTGCCCAGGTCATCGATCTTGTCCAGAGCCGCGTCCAATTTCATACCGGCCATGCGCAACTGCTCCTCCCGAGCCGCTTGCTGGCGTAACATTTGTCGAGAACGTTTGCCGATTTTGGTGCGTGGCATTTTAAACTTGAATAAAAACTAAAAGTTTACAAATTTTCTTATCTAAAATCGTCAGAATAGCTTGGCTTGCTTGAATAAACATTTAAATTTTTATTAACTTGAATTACTTAATTTTAAAATATACTTGAACTTAGGTAACTAAACGAACATAGAACAGTTTTGAATGTATATAGATATGAAATATAAGTGAAATGTATGTTTCTGAGCATTTGGTATTGATATAGAACGCTATTTCAAGCCAGCCTGGTTGGCTGAGTTTACAATCAATTGCAAGTTCTCATGCAATGTCCTTATCTGGCTTAAAGTGTCCGCATCCAGATTCTCCAATAGATCCGATTTAATCTCGCCCAGTTTCTTAGGTCGCAGCGATAAGACGCCATTGCGAATGGGTATGTTCACATTCGCAAATTTATCCGGCAAGCTGCAAAAGGCAAAGATAAAGCATTTAGTTGGGTTACTTTTAAATGTTAAGGGACAATAACTTACACCTGGGCAACAATGGGACTGCCAAACTTCGAGAGCGCCACCTCACCGGGCTTGGGCCAGCGAAGAAATGCCAAGGGCGGGGTGCCCGGCGAGGAGACGCGCATCTTCCGTGGTGTACGATCTGCGCTTAATGCTTTGTTACGTGGCGCCAGCGGTGTGCGCATCTTGCTGCGCGAGTGTCGCTGCGCATTTGTGCTGTTGGCACCGGCGCTCACTTTGGACAGTATCTTGACCCCGTCACAGGCAGAGCGACTGCGACGATCGCGTCGCGCACGCGCCGAGTGCAGCGGTCCAGGGGTGCGCATTGCCTTGCC
Organism: Hirtodrosophila alboralis; assembly: GCA_035043045.1. Classification (NCBI taxonomy): domain Eukaryota; kingdom Metazoa; phylum Arthropoda; class Insecta; order Diptera; family Drosophilidae; genus Hirtodrosophila; species Hirtodrosophila alboralis. The sequence continues at coordinate 629,219 of JAWNNH010000618.1, read as the reverse complement.
CGAGAGCATCATTGAGCCGGCGTAGGCAGACATTGTGCAGGCACTGTTGCTGCTGAGAACGCCGCTCACACTGCTGTCCTCTGTAAGGTAGCCTGAATATAGAGTGACCAGACCAGCAAATGCGCATGTGTATGTATGTGTGTGCGTGTGTGTGTGTGAGTGCATAATAGTAGATGACAATGTTAAGTTATGAGAGAGAGAGAGAGATGAATAAAGAAGAGTTAAAAACATGCCACCAAAGAACCAAAGCTATAAACAGAGCAATGAATGCAATAATACCTTCGTCATTGCGACTGGTTGTGGTTGCTGTTCCCGCTAATGTGAGGCCACCGTGTGTTGTATTGCTGCAGATTGACTGCGAGGCAAGTTGCTGCGTCTGATCGCTGGCCTTGAAGTCGCCAAAGTGATCCAGTTTGAGTAGCACATCCAGGAATTCCGGCATTTTCATTTCGCGCAGCTCTGTCTGCAGCCGGGACTCGATCAGCCGCAGCTGGTTGTCTACCATGCTCTTGTAGCGCACCTCAATACTATCTACGTTCATTAGAACGGAATCCACTTTCAATTCGTATGCGCGAATTTTCTCCTCACGATTGGCTGCTTCTCGATTTCGCTTTGAGTTCTTTGTTACCTTAGTGCGCGGCATTTTGGCAGCGAGTTTTTAAATTATTTCAATACTAAAATTGCGTTAGATAAATATATTTTTACGTTTTTTCTTGACACACACTGAGCAAGCGTCGTTTTTTTCTGTTTCTTTTGAGTTTTCCGCCTTTTCTTTTCAGCTGGCGTCGATAAGCAGCAACGACGCAATAATATGTTGATCGATATATCGCAATATATCGATACGCCTATCACGTGAATGTTATGAACAGAAACTGTTAATGTAAAAGAACAGAACCATTTTGAGTCTACCGTAGTGTGGCGTGTCTGAAATGCAAACATAATCAAAGAGGTGAGTGTTTTGATAGATACCCTGTGAATTGATTGAATTTGTGTTTGCACTGGGCACTGTGCATTATAATAGTTAATAATATTAAGCAGTAGTATGAGTAATTAAACCCTTTTCTTGCTCAATTGTTATCAAGTTCTCAGAACTTGTACATATAAATATGCGTATGTACATATGTATGTATGCTGAAACTTAAATTTATCTAATAATAAATTTGAACGATAGCATGAAATAGACAAAGTGACGCATTTTGTTTCTGATAAGTATGTACATAAATATGTATGTACATATGTGTGTATATATTCTTGATCAGTATCAACAGTAGCGTTTATATGTATATTGCTATGTACATACTTATTTTTATTTGTTTGTCTATATAAACATTCAATTTTAATTTCTATAATACCTTTAGGCATTAAACCTAGTGTGTAGGTGCGTACGTACATACATATATCAGGTTTATTTTTAATTAACAACTTCGCTACGCAAACAAATATAATTTATATAGTTAGGTTAAATTTAGATAGTCACTTCAAAAATAAACACTGCATTTTTTAAAATAACTATTGCGCATAAAGCAAAAGTAAATTTGTATATTTGTATGTGTGACTTGCACGAGTGCACTCAAAAGGGCACCCAAGTCATCTGCGTGTTATCGTGCAAGGCAATTCAGAGTTACTTGGCTCAAAAAAACACGAATCCAAAGCTTTTGCTTCTGCACTCTAAAGCTTGAAGACTCCGTTGAGAAAAGTACGTGCCTCGAACTAGGAATTCCAAAAAGAAAACATGTATAAAGTTTCCATTTAAATATAAGGAAATGACGAGACTTGAAAATAATGTTGTTGGAGTTTAACTTATTTGATATTTATTTAAAACAAAGTCAGGCGAGCTTTTAATAACAGTATAGCTTATAAATTAAAATATAAAAGACAGGAAAAACTTCTTCAGTTAGAAAGAATTTATTTGCAAGTGAATATTTAAAAAACTTACAAATCTTTCCTTATATTTAAATCAAGATAAGTTTCCTGCATGCCCCGAGATAGACGTTATGCTCGTCGTTTGTTTTATAGTAATACATTTGGTATTTTCTAATAAAAATTCATGATTAATTGAAGTCAATGTGCATTAGTAGTAAAGTGGTTGAAAAATGGTTTATAATCCTAGAAGTCTGCAATTCCACAGTTATGAGCACATCTGCGGACTGTACCAACATGTGACACACATTTCAAGATTACAAAACTGAAGTTCCAAAAATTACAGCCGCAATCCTATTAAGCGACCTATTTGCCGCATCCCATGTCCTTGTTAGTCCTGCAACAGCAACATAAATTGCATTCTGTGGCAATCGTTGTTCGTGCTATGTGCTAGCACATATGTATGTACATAGAGTATAGATATGAATGTATCTATGTATCTGAAGTTAGCTGCACATAATGCATCGTTATCTGCACTTGACTGCTTTCGGCTGTGGGCCTTTATGACAGTCGCATTATTTTGGGACAGCCATTGATTAGATTTTGCTAATTAAATTGTCAGACAACAGAGTGTGCAAAGTTTTTAATTGGCACTTGGTCGCAAAATGTACAAAGGGCGGCAACAGTTAGCAGTTTGCAGTTTGCAGTTCGATTGTGCTTTGGTTAGCCTTTAAAGCCAAAGCCACAATTGGTATTTAGACATGTCAAAGGCATATCCAATCAGTGGCAACGTCAACAATTTCGCTCCACTTTATTTGAATGAGATGTGCAACAAAAGCAGCTGCAACTGCAACTGCAACAGCTACAGCAAAAACTACAACAGTGAAACTCAATTTGCGCGGCCAAACGATGCGTTAAGCATATAAAATGCAAAACGGAAGCAACTTTCATGGATAGATTATATAACGACTTACTTTCATATACACACAACACACAACATACACACACTCACAAAACCAAATGTGCATGTTACCATGACTGTGCCTCCTGCAACTGTTGCATATTGCAGTGCGTGTGATGCTTTTATTGTCCTGCCTGTCGCTACGGCTTCAGTTGGATGTCATCTTCACCACTTCCCTTCCCTCCACAAATATAGAACAGAACCGGTAGTATCCAGCAGCATCATTACATTTGGTGTCTATAGGTAGAACAGGCGTACACGACGTAAGCCACACAAAGAACAGGATATATGGCCCAGACAGGCTGGCAGCCATACCAAGAGATGTGAAAATAATGCTACTGTTCGTAAATAACTAGATTTTAATGGTACACATTGGAAATACCCTGCAAAAGTCATTGAAGGGCATAGATCGCTTGATCTTAAAGTTGGTTATTAAATTAAGTTTTGGTATATTTAATTTTAACATAGAAGAAGGGCATAGATCGATTGATCTAAAAGTTGGTAATTAAATTAAGTTTTGGTATATTTTTAATTTAATTTAAAAGTTATGAAACACTTTTTATATGAGAAATAGTATTCATAGAAAAAAATCCAGATAGCTCTCATTAAAAAACAACTTCTAAAATATTCTGTAACTTAACTTGCAGCCTTAAAAATTTTGCTTCACAATGTGACTTTATCTATTTAGTTGCAGAATTGAAAATCATAATTAATAGAATATAATTTACCTTTTATTTTAAATAAGTGTATATAGTGCTTCTCTATTAAGTTTAACCATTTTTTTAATTGAAAATATTCGTTGATATGAATTTATGCAGAAAGTAAACTTGTATTATTTTGAAGTTAATTTAATTAAGTATTTTTGAAAGCCCTCTGCCTTATACAAAATCACAACATTGCAAAACTCTATAATAAAGTACATACTATATATATATTATCTGCTTTCCTAAAAAATATCGAAAATAGAAAATTGAAGTATACATTTACATGTATTATTAATTAAACATATATTTTGAAATTCATGAACCCAACTAAGTATTTTCTCAAGATGCTCTTTTATGTAGCCATATTAACATTATAACATTGAGTTGATTTTTTTTTATAGCTTCAAACATTTACTGATATACTAAATTAGAAAAAGTTAATAACACCCAATTTCAAGTCACTTATCAATTACTTTAAATTACTTCTATCCTCACTTCTTTCTACCCAACATACTCAAAAAAAAAGACAACAATCAATTTAATGTTATGGCTTTTTAATAATCTATTTATTTACTTACATTCATCCCCTCATCGAAACTACCCTTACTGAAATGAGCCAAATATTGAATCGTATTGCTCCCTAGGCACAAGTAAATATCATAAACTCAATTAAATTTTCGTCTAGCATTTATATTCGATATAAAACTCAAGTCCAAATTTCGGACACCTCTGCCGCCCCTCCCAACAGCACCCTTCTCTCTCATATCAGCACAGGCACAGGTGTGCACGCAGACTGTTTCACATGTTTTAACGCCGTTCCAGAACACTCAAAACTGCAAGTTGCACTCAAAGCAACGATTGTTCGACTGTTCGTTTGTTCCATTGCCGTGCGTTCCGCTCGTTCGCTAGCGCCTTGGCATATGCAGCACACAACGAACAGTCGCTCAAAGCAGGCAGCGGCAGCAGTTGCATTCGATTGCCAGCCATCGCCAGCAGTTAGCATCCAACGGCCGAGCAGCAGCGAGAGCAGCGTTTTTTCTGCATCGTTTTTTGCACTTTACATTCATTCGTCATTCATTCGACATTTGCGCGCCCGCCAAAGTCGTCAGTCGACCGTATAAGAGCCGGACCTGCATACTCCGCATCCCGCACCCCTCACACCTTACATACCGCATACCGTTCGTCGGTTAGCTGCCCTTTGTTTTCTTCTTCTGTTTTCTGTTATTGTTGCCTTTTGTTTATTAGTGCGTGTCTTCAGTTTTGTGCTCGTTTGCTTTGAGCCGTTTTTTCGTAATTGCTGAGCGAGGCGGAGAACGTGAGTGCGACGACGACATAATTAAATTAAAATTTACTCACAACACACTCATACATACACAAATACCCATATACATATAAATATATAGATATATATATATGTATATATACATATAACGGCAGCAGGGCCAACTAATCACATTACCAGCCATCAGCCATTGACATCGTCGGAGGCAGTCGGCCAACAACGCAGCCCAGAAGACATTCATAGTTTGTGTTGCATAGTTTTTGGCGCGCGGCATCCACAAGCTCTTAACGCAAATTGAAAACGTTGTGAGTGCGGTCTACGTCGACGTCAGCGTCTACTTCACAAGCGAAGCGACAAATTTATTAACTCTTCTGGCTGGTAAGTTTGTTCTTCTTCAATTCATAAAAAAAAACCCAATAAAAACAATGGATAGAAATTGAAGAAAGTTCTGAAAAAATACAATTTCTTGATATTTTTAGTTACTCAGGACTATTTTGATTTTCACTTACAAACCTGTTTCACACAAACATTTAGTGTATATTCTTGGGATTGTATTAAATGTAAATATAAGTGAAACGTAAAAACGACGGAGATTTATTTGCAGTTGAACTATCTACAGATACTTTAGTACATTTTAAAGATACATACATATGTGTATGTATAAGCAACTCTGCTCTGAAATACATTTTCACTGAAATATATAAATGCTTTAAATATCCTATTAAAATTAAATGGAAATTTTACATATACATACATAAATGCCTCACTCGTATCATTTAAGTCGAATTTAAAATGAATTTTAAAACAGATGTGTTTATTTATTTTAAAAGATATTCAATTTACATTTTATTTTTAATAATTCGGAGAATACTTTTGCAATTAAGTTAGCAATATTTCTGGCATAAATTTTGAGAGTTTTTTTTATACATTTTAAAAATCATATTTTTCACTTTATTTTATATCCTTTTAGTCAGCAGGGCAAGCCTAAAACTTGATAATTTCTCGTATAAACATATTTTTCATATTTCTTGTGAAATAATTTTGTATTTCTTTAGGATAAGTTTTGTTTTAGGAGCATTTCCTTATGTACAATATAGCTAAATCAAATTTATTCGATTTGTAATTTTATCTGCTTCCCTCCTTCCTTATTTTTGTTTCTTTTTTATAGAAGCATTTATACCCGTAATAAGACTACAATTAACAAGAGAATCTTTAATTATTTTCTATGTAATCATAAACTTATTATTAGGTCACAGTTAATCGCATTGAATGAATTTCATTTCCTTGGCAATAACTTAAATCCCATTCTATACAGTTTTCATTGCATTTCAGCTCATGTATAGCCGTAATTAATGGAATTTTCAATTTCCTGTTGTACACGTAAATTGTCTGGGAAATTTAAGACCAGCAGACAGTAAAAACATTTCTGTTGAAAATTGCGTGATGATTAAAAGCCATACAAGAAATATTAACCGCAGGCTCCTTTTGTCTGCTCTATAAAAAAAATTTTAATGAGCTCGTGCCCAAAATGAACACATACAGTAAATGCAATAAAAGTGTCATTTACTCACGCACGCAACATTTAATAAATATTGAAGCGTATACTGGCTGTCAATACAGCTTAACTTGCCTCAATATCCATGACCGGTGCATCTGCGGTTAATGTCCGCGAATCGTTCAACTGCTATTTAATTCCTTTTTTGCTTTTGTTATATAAAATTAATCCTTTTTTTTTTTTGTAAAGTCAGCAATATTCCCAAAGAAACGCAATTTTATGCAATTGTTTTATATTATTATGCCCTGAAATCATTAAAAATGTCATAAAAGAATATGTTAAAGTTGTGCAAATGCGTGTGAAATGCGGGAGGAAACATTTCTGACTCTATAAAGGATATACTTTCATGTAAGGCTGTCCATATGTAAGATTGGACTATACAAAAAATTCTTTATTGTTTGAATATTTAATTGTGCTATTAACAGCTTATTAAACTTAATTAGGCTTACAATATTTACCAGAACGGCTTCGATTACAAACTATACAACTCAAACTGCCTTACGACAGAAACACTATTTTAACTTTAAATTTTAATTTAATTTAATTGAAATTTTAAAGTTTTTTACTTCAAGTCGAAGGGTCTACTGGACTTGCTATGAACTATTACTCCTGCTATCGATACTCCTGCTTATCGACTTCCACCACCGATCCGATAATCTTCCTGATATCGACTTTCAGCACTGAGACGATACTCAACACTGTCGCTTTTTATCATACCCCCGTTTAGATTCATTTAAGTATATTTAGATTTGATTTAGCCGTATCCGACTTTATACATTTACCTAGCTCACAAATAAAAAATAAAGAAAGAGCATCTTGATATACATTTATTTTTTTGTATATCAAATGCATGATAAGGTAGATATATCTTAAAATATGCCTAGCTTGTGTGCTTCATATTCTAGTTGTATATTTATATTTTTGTATATCAAATGCAAATTAGGTAGATATATATTTAAGTACACAAAATGAAGACAAAGTTTGTTTCAAATTTTCTATACACAACTTAAAAACAAATGTAGTTTTTAAAAAGTTTTATTGTTTTGTTTACTATTTAATCACAATCAAATATTTATAATAATCAATTAAAAAATAACCAAGTTATTTAAGAAACAATTTTCCATTGGCAAATAGTGTTCTTTCTACTTGCTTATTTTTAATACGGATTTAATTAAATTGAATTTGTATTAATGTTGCTTGTTGCATGTTTATTTATTTGTTTGTTTGTTGGCCGAGTGATGATTGAATTACATTCACCCTCGCACTCACACTCACACTCGTACTCACACTCACATTTACATTCACATTATGATTCGGATTCCCAATTCCCCTTCGTATTTGTCGTGCTTCAATAATAGTGCAAAATATTTGCATTTTAATTCATAGCACACATCCTGGAAGGGTTTACTGAAGGGTAAAGGATCTGCGTTACGTGCTAATTAATAAATTTTCGATGGCTTTACTGTCGTACTGTTTTTTTTTTAACGTTAAAATACAGAATGGATATAAAATTGTTCAATACATTTTTAATTAAATGCGCACCATTTCTCTAAAATAAATAATAATTCACAGAATTCCAATTGAATGAATTGAGATTTATACTGGGAATGTGTGTTTCTATTTGCATATGTAATTATATAAACAACTAGGGGTCTTACAAACTATTTTTATGTTGTGAAAAGTTTGTAATATTATGTAGGATAAAATATGTTTTTTAGTTTTATTCCATGGTTTACAGTTTCATGATGATAATTGGATTTCGGGCCATGCAGAATGTATTTATATATGAATGAATTTTATTTATTAGTCTGGGGCAGTCAGTGTCAGTATTAGAACTTGCAACTAAACTGACTAAAACTAATAGTTAATTCAGTTAACACTTGGTAATAAAAAGTCATATTTTGTAGTTAAAACAAGCCCATAAGATAATTTTAAGACTTAGTTAAGTTGTATAAAAAAACTTTATTAGATAAAACTAACACTTTTACTAAATTTTATCACCATTAAATAACTATATCATATAGTTTAGATTCAATTCTAAGCCTTCATGTTAATTTTTCAAGGGAATGAAAATTCTTCTTGTTTATTTGATCCGTTTTACTTCGTGTTGATTTTGGTTCTTTATATAAAATAATACAGTTTCCACCAGAATTTTAAAATATTTGTCAAAAGGATTCTCCGATTTAAATTCTTGAAGCATATTATTTAAATTTTTAAATTATTAAGGCCTTATAAAGCACTCATATAATATATCTTTCGAGAGCAGTGATATATATTTCTCATCATAAAATTTCCTGAAGCTCGTTTAACAAGTTGTCAGCTTCTCGTTGCAATTTCAATTTCAATTTCAATCTGCATTTTTTATAGCCTTTTTAGAGCTAAGCTCGGACGTGTACAAAATGTTCTTGAAACGTATGCATAATTTAATAAAAAATTGTTTTCCTTTCGCATTGGCTGCAGTGGCCGTTGACCAACTCGCTCTACAATATGCAGAAGGATACTGTTCAGCCTGGAAACTCTATCACTGAGCCAGCAAAATTTTTTCTATTCTTTAGTCAGCGCGTCAACAAATTATAATTGTAGAGCTTCAACTTAGTTGCTGTGGTGGTTCCAGGAGGTGCTGTTGGAAAGGTCCTGTGGGTGGCTATAAGGGTCAGTATTTGCGTGCGCTGTTCAACTCATAAAGAGTCCTTGGCCAGAAGTTGCCCACTTCGTGCTGCCAGCGATAGCTGAAGAGCGCTGGACAAGTTGACGTTGACGGGGGCAGAGGCTGTTGCCGCCAGAAAGTATGTTAATAAAAATTTTAATTTATCGTCAAGCATAAAAAGTGGTAAAGTGCTGGACACTGCTGTCCCCATTGCCGCCACCGCTGCCTCTCCACCACCGTCTAGCACTTAGCCTGCGCCTTTATGTATGCAACGTTATTTTCGTTAACATTTTCAAATTTTTGCTGGCGTGCTTTAACACGCATAAAACGCATTCGTTGCCGCGACAACTCAATGGCCACGCCTCCGTCAGACGCCCTCATCCGTCCGTAAGTTGCTGCTGTTGGTGTCAGAGACTCGCCCCCCTTCCTTCACTTTGCAGCTGCCTCTGGTACTCTCAGGCTGCCCCCGTGCATTCTGTTCATCAATAATAGTTTCAAGTAGTTTTTGGCTAAGCAAAATAGAAATGCACGCCCCGTGCAGCAGCATTGCAAGCATAGTTAAGCCATGCCCCCACATGACCTGCCCCGCCCCTACCGTTCTGCCTACTCCTGCAACACTTGACGTTGAACGCGGCGCGTTGGCGCCCACTTCAAAGTTCGATTTTCTGTATTGAAAATTGGCGTGCATTAGTTGCAGCCAAGAATAAAAAGTTTGGCCTTAAATGGGTTAAGGGGTAAGAGAGGACGAGTGTGTGTGTCTGTGTGTGGGTGTAAGTTACAGCGGCCTTGTTGCATACCTTTTGCTGTTGCTTTAATTAGGGGCAAGCCGCTAAATTTAACAAGCGTTAAGTAGGAAAGTTCAAGAACTATTGGAAAGAAAAAAAGAAACGTATTTTCGAATCAATATCTGAATTTTTCTTTAAAGTAGAAAATTTGAAACATGGGGAATATTTATTCGATAGTGTGTCGCATATATATATTGTATGTATATATATATATAATTGCAGTTTATCATACAAATATGAATTTGTTAGCCGACTTAGCTATTCTGTTTTATTGCAAACTATTAATCAACTGCAAAAAACCGATATTTTATTCAATTTTTGGTAAATTTTAAATTGCATTTATTTCCAAATCCATAATCACATTTAATTCAGTTTATTCGTGTTTAAGCGTATTAAATAAAATTTCAATTTAAATATTTATTTGCAATTGTTTGACTGTGGCATTTGTAAAAGCTTAAAAATGCCAATTAAATACACAATTGAATTTATCAGTTTAATTTGAATTATAAAATCTACTCAGTTGTGCTGTGTAAATTATTATTATATTTCATTGATTGTTTAAAGCATATTGAGCATGTAATTGTTGTTTAGAGCTGCGTAAATTCCCTTGTTATATATAAATATATATAGTAGTTTAGTATTGTTTATGTCGCATCACGGCTGTTGCATTATATATAAATAACACAAACTGAACATATAAGTATCTGAGCTCGCTTTTGTGGGTACCCGAAATACATAGAGAGTCGAGCCCGCAACTTGCAACCCGCAACACCCAAAACGGAAGTGCATTCACAAAATTTGCGCTCTACTTCCGGTTTCCGTATGGTGTGTCTTTCTGTGAAACTGTCTGTCTGTGTGTGTGTGTGTATTTGTGTGTGTTTGTTTGCTGTGCAACGTAGCAGAAGTTTGATAAATTTAATTTAACTCTTATGGCAAATTTTATACTTGTTTCGAATTCTCTTCTTTTTATTTTCTTGTCCTGTTTGCCATTTTTCAAGTCTTACCATTTTTTTATGTAAATTTTTCAAGCATCACACAATAAAATAATAAAATATTATATGGTTCAAATTGTACATATTTGAAAAAAAGCAAATTGAGGGGCGACAATTTGTCAAATAATAAAAATAAAACATAAGTGTTCAACTCTTGTCGCATTTTTTAACTTTAGCAAGAATTCAAGGAATATTGTATTATACTGGTAGAAGTAAATATAACATATGCATATCTTTTGTCTTATTTTAAAAATAGTGTAAAAAGGACATCTTTAGTTGTTAAAAAGGAATATAAATAGAATACATATAAATATTTATGGTAGAACATCATTTAAGTAACATTAATTGGATTATTTTTAAAAATAATTGAGTTCATACATATAATATTTCACATTGATTTTAATATTAAAGTCATAAAAGTACGATTGTCATTTTATGCTTTTAAAATATTTAATAAGCTGATTTAATTTTCAATAAATTTTATTACATTAGGATTTATATACAGTCGACTGTTCAATTAATAATCACAATTATTTCTACAATTATATAAAAAAACTAAAAGCAATCAATTAAGTCCAGAAATATTTAATTTGTAATTAAGCGAATTCCCAGAAGATAACAACGATATACATTTATGGATAAAAGACCCTGCTGAGCTGTTACGTCTAATTAAAACTATAAATTATGCTGGTTAAAATCCGTTTGAATTCTCTTTTTGTCCATTTTTTTCTGACAGCATTTTTAATTGCTATTTGTGGAACATATTAAAAAAAGAGGCAGCAGCAACAACTACAACAAAAACTAAGTTCGTAGGTATGTGCAACAATAATTGCCAGGCCGTTGCAGGTGCAAGGTGCGAAATGGGATGGGGTAATGCATAATTTAGCAGCTACACCCCCCTTCCAAAAGCAGGCCAAAATATAATCAGTGGGCGTGGCAGCAAGGCAAGCGGAAAGTGTGCGCCAGAGACTTGTAAATGCAAAAAAAATATTCATATATATATATAACAAGTAAAATCCATGGCAATTGACAGCTTCCGACTACGGTATACTCTAATTTCAGTTTTTTCTTGTTTTTATTTTATATTTTTGAAAGCGGAAGAAAACTTTTTTTGGGGCCCAACCTCTCAAGAAGTCTTCATATTTAAAACTTAAAATATAAAGGAAATCGTCGAACTGTCTTTTAGGGAAGTCTTATGAAAAATGGGGCAATATATGAAATTAGCTGAATTTTACAATGATTTTTTATAATTATTTATATCATTTAATCTCACTGTTAAAATATTATTCCCTTTTAATTTTAGCAGGACGGTTGAATGATTTTATTAAGAATAAGTACACAGGATTTGAAATAATTATAATAAGTTCATAAGATGGAATAAGTCGTACAGAATGACTATAAGCTGCTTTAATATCTATATGGAATCAATTCTAAATTCAGTTACCCTACACAATCGGTATATACTTTTTTTAAATTTTAGTACAGGCTATAATAATAATAATAAAAGAAAAACTGAGCAGCAAAATTCTACGACCGCGTATGTGGCTCAGTACCATTTACTTGTATGCAACACGAAGTGGGTGGCATGCAACGGATGGTGCAAGGTGGTGTAGGTGGCAACATATTGAAGGCGTGGCAACTGCTACTGGCTACAGATAATTTCTTTGCCTTTTACATTGCAACGAGCATTTTCCCAATGTATTTTTCGCAAAGTTTCCGGTACGCTCGGCAGCAAATTTATTGAACCATGAAATGTTTGTGTACGTGTCTGGGCCAAGTCACAGAATACTGAATGTCGGGAGAGCAGGGTAAAGGGAAAAAGAGGAGGGGGATAAGGGCAACTACCGAGTCGGAGGCTGATATTCACAGTGAAGGATAAAGGATGCAGAATGAGGTGGGCCATACACGACAAATGCTTGTTAGTTGTTGCCTCAATTTAATACCCTATAGATATAGGCTATAGAAATTGTTGCAATCTAATGACTTATAAAAATATAATTTTTGTCTTTTTATCTCTCTGAATATATGCATAAAATTTGAACGATTCTTATAGATTTCTTGTACTTTGCTTTAAATTAATTAATGTTATTTCTATTTACATTTAATTTCATATTGACAACTTGCACACTAAATTTGAACTTCATAATTCAAATACTAACTGATATTTGACTAGGTAATACCTTAAAGCTATACCTAAGCAATTTATTTGCATTTGTAGAACATAGAATTTGTACAATTGTTAATGGCTTCTGAACTAACTGAATTTCCAAAAGGCATAACTAAGTTATTAAGTATGAAATATGGAGTAGTTTGCATAGGATATTAGAAAATTATTACAAAATATATATTACATATTCATAGAGACATCAAATAACATAAATTATAAATAAATATAAAAATATATACTATTTTGTAATTTTATATAAATGAAATATAGTGTCCTAGATTTTTATGTATTTTTTTGCGGTAGTTTTAAAAATGCAAACTATTTTTTTTATTTTTTAAAGAATTATCTACATATTAAAAGTTTTTTTTTTTTTTTTTATTTAAAAAGAGTTAGTAAGTCTAGCGATTTTTTAAAATGTTGATAAAAAATATAAAGATTTTAAAATACTGTGAGTAAATCTAGCTTTTTCCGAATTTGATGGCATGTAGTTCCTTTAAATTTTACTTGATATGCATTAGCAGCATATCATTGGAAAGAGAATACAATTATCTTGGGATGTAAATAAGTTTAAAAAATAAATTAAGATCAGATGTAGATATGAAAAAATAACTGCCAAAAACCAAATATTTGCCGTTTTCTCTTTTTCTGGTTTGAATCTTGAAATCATAAAAAATGTCTATGAGAACCCAACACTTTTTTTATTGTAATATATATTATATTCGTTTTTGCAGACTTTAGTATATTCAATATATTAGGGTATCAAATCTGCGGCATTAAAAAAATATACTTATTTCTTGTTGTTTTTATTCTCACTTGTTAGTTGTTGGCTTTTATTTGTTTGCTCTACGTCACCTACCTCTCCCGCCCCGCTCGCTTGATGTGGTCTTAACTTGTTCTGTATGTGTGCGTGTAAACTTTGCATCACTTTGGCCATAACGTCGTCTACTCCTTTGGTTGGTAGCTCGTCTCTTCTGGCTTGGCATAATATTTAGTTGAAGTTTTTATTTAACGCATCAATGGGCACTTGGCCAGGGGTTCGTCCTGGTCGATTGCAGAGCTAAAGCTAAAGGGTTTTGACCAGAAAGAACTTTGTTTGTTATTGTTATAGCCGTCGGTATGTTGTTGCCTGCTCATGGCTCATAATTTTTCATTGCTATTTCTGTTTTGCTGTGAACATTTTGTTTCATGAAAAATTGATGACGGTTTCGATTTGATTGGATTTTGAAATGCTATCGAAAAATACTAAATTGCATTGCATGAGATAGGAAAAAAGGCCAAGAAACTGTAAGTTCGGGTTAATGGTTGCCAGCTGCCAATAAAAGTTTTGTAATTGCTCTTAAATTTGCCTTATACTTGAAGTTTAAAGATCTCACGTTAAGGTTATTAATCTTGTGGTTTTACTTTGCCAATTAATACAGAATGAAGAGCCTCTTGTTGAATTCGTGGGTAATAAATTGAATTGCAAATGGTTGCAATTATTTCTTTGGCTATTAAATGATGTGCTGCAAATGTGTTTTGAAAGGCTATAAAAGTTGTGTTCAATGAATTTAATGTGTGTCTGCAATAAATTCGTTTTAAAGGGTGCTAAAAGACATACGAATACCTTTTATATATGATATTAAATTTATAGTAACTAGAATATATAGCATTATGCAGTGCTCTTTTCAGTGCAATACTTAGCTGTCCAGAAACGATTTATCGGCAGCAGTAAATATGGATTTTAAAATTCAATTTTAATTTATGACATTTACGAACATTCATTATTTATGAGCGTTTAAATATATTTTTATTGGATATTGTTTTAAAACAAATAAATAAAAAGAAAAATTTTCTATAAAAAATGACCACAAAATTGGAAAAAAATAATTTACGCAATTAGCCATATATTTCGATATGTGTATAGAATATAGTATCAGATGAATTTTTAAATACAAATTATACTTTTTTGCAAGCTATATAAATGTCGGAAATGATATATACTTTTTGGTTACTGCACTAACATTCTTACAAACTGTAGGAATATGAATTGTATATAATTAATCAAATCAAACCTCAAATTAATAGAAATTTCGTTGAATTTCAAAATATAAGGTTTCTTTCATTTTCCATTGGCATTTTTTCAAAATACTCTTACAATAATCTTCCTTTATTTCTCTCTAATTTTATTAGAAACTTAAATCGTTATTTAAAAACATTACTCTGGGTATTAACAATTATTGTTTAAATATTTAAATGACAAATAATATTAGCTAAGATTCACAAGTAGTCTCTAAACTTTTTCTTTACATTTTAAAAAATTAAGTAATTGGGATATTTAATTCAAATAGTTGCTTAAAGCTTTTAGGCATATTTGTAAGGAATCGTTGCACAAAAACACGTTAGTTAACGAGCAGAGAGCTCGCTGCATTGTAGAACGTGGTATTCGGCCTTTTTGTAGCCCCTTAACTTGGCCAAAAACCAATTAAATCAAAAACCTTTTCAGCCGCCTCCACGCACAGCAGCAAACAATGGCTGAAACGTTTCAGATTCTTCAATAAAGTGTGCAAGCAAATTTTAAAGGAATCGGAGGTTGGGTAGGTTGGGGCAGAGCAGGGGCTTATGGCCTTTATTGACCCGCGTTTGGGGCCGTGGCTAATTCAATTAAACTGTTTTTCAGTTTGCATTTTTTTTCTACAGATTTTTTCAGTTTTTCGAGTTTGAATTTCGGCGGGGCCTTGGAACTTGTTCACCTATTGATCGCTTATTCAATTATTTGCGCCGTCATTCATAGACTCGGCTGCGAAGCGACACCAATTTGGTTCCTGCTCCCAAAATGCCAGACAAAGGCGGCATTCGCTGTCACCCCCCCCACACACACACCTTCACCTTCCCCTCTTGCCACAAATTTTCTACTTGTTTCTTCTAGGATGATGCAACTTGGCATTTCTATGGATGCTTCACAACGGCAACATTTCCGTGGATTGCATTGCTTGGCACAATGTATATCAATGCCATTCCCAGTCCCCCCTCTTCTTCAGTCCCCTTTTCCACCCCCCTTCTGCTTGAATAGTGCGTTGCGCTTTTCGTGTTTCAATTTTCTATTTGCGCGCAGAGCGGTGAAAATTTGTAGCCTGGTCAAGGACTGAAAAACTGCCGTAAACTAAATTCAATTAGAGTGTTATTTTTTTTTTTTTTTGATTCAGCTTTTGGCTCTTCCAATGCTGTCACAATGGATTTGCATAGTCCACTGGCAATTGTTGATGGGGAGGGTTGAAAGGGAAGATAGGGGAGAGGAGAACTGAATTGTGGCATGGTCGAGAGTCTGTAAATGGTTCGAACATTTGTAACATGTGTAAAAAGAACTGAGAGGGGCAAAAAAAATTGATTTGATTAAACGTCGAGCTGCGTTGCTGCAACAAGTGTGGAAAATGTTTGAGGGTTGCAACGGGTTGAGGGCTAAGTGATTGGGTGTGGCATGGTTGCTGTTTATGCAACGTTTTCCACTCAAATCCGATTTCTGATGCCATTTCTGATTCGTATTTGGATTGATTGTGCGTGGAATTCTGTTGCAAATTGCGCTGAGTGCTGCAAGTATTTGAAGTGGTCAATACTGAAGCTTAGATAGGAATTCATTTAGTAGAGGATTATTAAGCGGGGGGAAGTATGTGCAACGTTGGGGGCTATTGATATAAAGGACATGCTTCAGGGCATCGCCTTGTTGGAATAAAATTTAATGGGACATTAAATATGCTGCAGACAGATCCTTTTACATTTATTTGTTAAAAGAATTTATGAAATATAACCTTTAAATGCTTTAAATGTGGTTAAAATTCAGAAATTCTTTTTATATAATCTGCAGATATAGAAATAAGCAATTCAAATTTTTTTTTTTCATTAAAAGAGAATCTTAAACAACACTTCTCAAATAAGCATAAATATTTAACAGAATCAAAACAGAAACTTACAATTTGCAATAATGAAAATTTAAGAAAATCAATATAAATTTAATTCCAAAAGATAGTGGAGAATTTTATTGTTGTTAAGTGAGGTCTTAATTTAAATATAAAAATAATTCGCCTCATGATTTTAAAAACAACAATTTCTTTTCTGATTATTCCCCCGAGCATGTTTTATCCATGTTATAAAATATATTCAAATGTTTTCCAGAAGTAAAACATAATAATTTAACATCTGTGTGAGTTGTTTGAAAAAGTTTTAATTATATTCAATGCTGGTTGTTATTATAAAACATTTCTGTGAATTGTATTAAATATTTAGGTACCCCCTGCAAATGTTTGCCAAACGAGAAGCTTATTATTTTTCAAATTGAAATCACAAAAAGAAACCTAAAAAGATATACAATTTTTTTCATTATTCTGTTCAAAGTGCGAACAGAAAATAAAAACCTTTTTACATTCTGTCGACAGAATATTTAAAAGAGAATTGTATTGCATTTAAGCTGCCTTTCATTTCATTAGAAGGCAACCGAAGCAAATAGAATTTTAATAAAATATT
Source organism: Hirtodrosophila alboralis (assembly GCA_035043045.1). Lineage (NCBI taxonomy): Eukaryota > Metazoa > Arthropoda > Insecta > Diptera > Drosophilidae > Hirtodrosophila > Hirtodrosophila alboralis. The sequence goes on along the minus strand of JAWNNH010000618.1, from coordinate 611,772 downwards.
AAAACATTTGTGTAGGATTGAAACAAGTTTTTTGCTTCGAGCTTTTAAGAATGCCCAGCCGAAATAAAAGCACTTAAATAAATACTCAATCCACTGACACTCAATTAAAAATGTACCAAAAATTGCTGTCGAGTATCTTAACTATAATCTGTGTGTGCCAGTGTGTGTGGGTGTGCGAGTGTGTGTGTTGTGATATGGTGAATTTATGGCTGTTGCTTAAAGTAAATTGTATCGGATTTAAAACTAAGCTCTCGACAGCAACCACTAACTAACTAAATGGCTGTCTGCAACTCTGAAAGTGTGTGGGTGCATGGGTGTCCTTTTTATGTATGTGTGTGTGTGTGTGTGGATGTGTATTTGTTGGCACAAACAACACAAGTAAATCCGTTGAACAAGCAGCAGCCACGCAGCTGTTAAACTTTGCTGCATACTTTGCGGCATTCTTAAATATGCAGACACACAAACAGACACACATACACACACGCACATTCACAGCTGCTAACTGCAATGCACTATGGGAAGTTTTTATACTTTTTTGGAATTAATTAACATATACAAGCTTTTTAAATTTACGAGCTTTTGGTGTTATTGTCTACATTTTAAAATACATTACATTTAACTGTTACATAGCAAATATATTTACATGCACGCTCACTGTTAAAGCTGCTCGATTTGTCACATGTATTGTTAAGCCATCAATTGTGATTTCAGAACTGTGAAACTTAGGTTTCATTTTTAGCAATTCTTAGCATTATTTAATTTTACCACATGAACTCAATGGATATAATGTCGATCAGAAAATAAGAAGAAATACACCTTTTTAGGCTATAAACGTTTTTAATCCCATCTAATGTGTTGACAACAAATATTTCAGTTATTTATTTATTCCAAAAAAGTGGTGAAATTCCCCATAGTGCAATATAATTCATTTTTGACATACGCACAGAGAGAGAGAGAGGGAGAGTGAGATACAGTAAGAAAGAGAGAGAGAAAAGAGGAAGCTGCTGCGCTTTCCTACATATTTACAACTTAATACCTTGCCCAATGTGTGTGTGTGTGTGTGTGCGCGTGTGTGCGTATGTGTTAGATATGAGGAATGTTGTCGCAACTGTGAAAAAGTTCCTGTGATTAAAAAAATACCGTCTCAAGTTAAGACTGCACATTAACATTACAATCACAGCTTTAATATTAATAGTCACATTAAAAAAAAAAAACAGATCACAGATAAAATACACAGACTTAATAAAAGAAGTAGTACCGATAACAGTCACAGTTAAAATAACACAGAATAATCACAGCCAAAATAATAGTCACGATCTTTGTAACAGGCGTAGCCCAGATAAAAGTCAATTGCCCAATAATAGGGAGAGATTAGAGAACAATCACAGTTTCAATAAAAGTCGCAGTTGTCATAACATTTCTGATATTACCATCTGTGAATATTGAGTTGTATAATAAACTCTATAAATAACAGATGAAGAAAAGCCGACAACTATGTTAATTAAAATATATTTTCCAATTTTAGTCTTTAAAACAATCATTACATGTCAAAGTCACAGCTCGTCATTTACATTTCAGAGTAACACTTACACTTGTCGCTGAAACCAAATATAAAATACAAATGTCGCTCATCTCTAGGCTTAACTTTGCATGCTACAAATAATTAAAGTATAAAAGACGACGCCATAGCCAAAGTCATACTAAATGCAAAAGATAGAGATAGAAATAGGGATAGAAATAGAGACAGAGAGTGAGGGGGGAATAGCTGGAGAGGCAGAGTCAAAGCCAGCTAGCTGAGCAGCAGGATGTGTCAGAGTCAACTCATAAAAGTCGCCTGCTCTGCCTTTGATGCACTCCACAAGGAGCAACCACAGGCAGAGAGCTACATCGAAAGCAGCATTTGCCACATCTTCCACATTGAGTGTATGTCCTGTGTGTGTCCTTTCTAAATTGAATATTTTAATGCAAATTTAATGGGCTGGGTTTTAGTGTCAGTGCTTTCATTTAATTTTTGTCTCACAGGTTTTTGAGGTGCTTCTACTCCGTGTACATTTGTATGTTGGTTGTACATCTGTGTTCTTAGTTAAGTCGCTTGGGATTTCAGTAAATGCCATTTACAGGATAATAGAGAGAAGCCTTTTGACATTTTCTAGTGCAAACTCATGACATGATTATCTCTTAGGTTGTTAGAGATGTGCACTTGGCATATTATAGGGTGTTTTACATTTAGTTTTAAAATTTATGACCTTTCTAGAAAAGTATCATTATTTTTTGTATTTTTAAGAAATATATTACACTGTGAAAAACACTTTTCAGCAGTATTTAAACATTGCTATATCTTGTTTCTTTCTCTCTCTATTACTGTTCGTTAGTGTATATCGTCTTTTTCGCTCACTGTCTCGTTACTCACTCATTACTTTCTCTTGACTCTTTCGCTTTTTAATGTCCTTCATTATTTTCACTCGCTTAGGTTAGTTAACTTTTTTATTATGCTAATTTTCGAGCTATTCTTTTAAAGTTTATACGTAGTATATTCTGCATTTCTACAGCCATTTTTATCTTATATTCTTCATTATCATCTTCTTCTATTCACGTTTTAAAATAGTTTTGTTTCTGACACCTACCTAGTTCTTTAGTTTGTTTTCTTTTGATTCTCAATCTATGAATCTAGTCCTTTCTCTTATTGCTCTTCATTTCAACCTATTGTTTAACACATAAATTGTTGTATCTCTTTCTTCCATTTGGTCTGTTTATTTACAGTCTTTTATTACCCACAGCGCCAGATAAATATTATCGTATTTCTTGTTGCAACCAATCTATCCATCAATTGGTTACTTTACCCACTCCCTTCTCTCTTTTCCCGTTTATATACAATTGTTATCACCTGCAGTTCTTGAAGCTCATGCTACCATTATGCAATAACACCCCGGGCTACTCAAACAAATATATCCCCAGCCGGAACTGCCATTCCGCTCAAAAACACAAACACACACAGAATGTGAAGTAGAAGCAACTGAAGTGTCACATGAAACGCTTTTAATTGCATTTTTTTGTAGCCTCGCTTTTTTACCAACGGTAAACAAACAAAAAGACAACAAACAGATAAACAAACTGACTCGCAATGAAACGGTTACAAAATGGTTCCATCTTCCATCTTCCATCGGCCATCCTCCATTTACATTCCCTGGGCCATTGGTTAGGTCAGGTCGTAAATTTAATAGCCATTGGACTACGCTGGGATCGTTTGATTTATGCCATTTGCCACACAAACTTGGCAAAGTTCTTTAAATGCAATAACTTACACAAACTTGTGCCCTTTGCTCCTCCATTTTTATTTAACAAGCCAACTAAGAAAACTGTGAACTGGGGATGCTCTGGAAATGAATTCATATGGAATAATAACTATTATTTTTTTTATATTTTGGTTTTTTATTGATTGTAATAACAGATTGATCTGTAATATAAATATTAATTACTTTATCCTTTAAGCCAAATTTACTTGTGTTAACACACACAAGCAGACAACATTTAATTTCTATAAAATCCTTCTTTAAGTACATAATTTATTATTTTTGAAATGTTTTACATATGCAAATAGATGATTGCTTTTCGTGTTTTTTAAGCACATTTTTATTAACTGGGTTTTAATTTCTTAAAGCCTCATAACATATTTTAAATAAATATTTATCAGAATTTTTTAATTTGATCACATTTTACCAAAAAACATGCTTATACAAAATATTGCTTTTGTGAAGCTTTTTAATTCCTCTATTTCGTAGTTCCATTATGCATTGCAATGACATTATCTTTTCTCTATGATCTCATCTTTATAGTCAGCAGTGTCAATAAACAATTTATTATATTTGCCTTCTAAATGCAATGAATTATTTCTATTTTGTATATCCTTTGTGCTATTGTCACAATTTTTCTTAAGTTAGTTTTTACCAAATAAGCCTTTTCTTAGCTCCTCTTTAATTAGTTTATTAAACCTCTGCTAATGCATAGATTATTTATATTTTGATTACTTTCATGTGATTCATGTGCACATTATATCATTTGACAGATTCCTTCATCAGCTTCTTGTATAAATTGTCCTCTTTAACTTACCATGTTAAACAACGTATATTCCCATGTGCTTTAAGGTGCAGGGTATTTAAAATTAATTCGTCATTAGGCAACACATGGTCAGGGCATAAATCACGCATACGCCGCTTAGTGCGTGCCATAGGAACTGCGGTCGCCTTTCAGTGAGTTGCATACGCAAATTTGCATTGTTTGCGGGCTATAATTTAACACATTCTACGGCTCTGGGGTAAACTAATAAGCCTGGTTAACCAAGAACTAGACCGGAACTCAATTTACAAGCTGTCCACAATTGGCAAATCGCCAAACCAATGTAAAACTGAACGTATATTGTATTTTAATTATTTACTTTTCTAAATTGATTTAGCGAGTATGGCCTGAATACTTAATTGTTGCACAGCTGAACATTGTGGTTCGTTGGTTTTAGTTTCAAAGTTTTTGAGAGTTGAAAGTTTTCTGCAAATTTTGCGTCGTAGTTGAGAATAAGAAGTTTTGAAGTGCAGCCAAAGGTAACCAAAGTATTCGGAATGAAATTTTGTTAATGACTGAATAAACATTTGTCATACAATGTTGAATAGTTTGAGAAAGTAGTACGTGACCAATTGAAGATAAATTCTTGAGCTTACCCATGCTAAATTACGGCTAAATAAGTTGTTAATTACTTAGTTGTTAGTACAGCAAACTATGTTGCACGAACTGTAGCTCCTTAGTACCAATACTAAGTATATTGACTTTAAATGGCTTTCAATTTTAAAGTTAAATTTAACTTTTATTTTTATATAATTTTAACTTTGTTTTTTGAATTATTTGTGACTATGTATATTGTTCCATGTTTTTTGTAGTCAAAATATATCATTTAAATTACTTATAAAAAACAATTATAGTTTTTTGATAATTATTTTTGAGTTGTTCGCATATTCTCATTAATCTCATTATATTTATGCACCATGTACATATTATTATTATTACGTAAAAATTACCTAATGCACACTCTGAAAAATTAAAATGATTCTTAAAATAGACGTCAAATTCATATTCATTTGAAATGAAGAAGAATTAGCCAAAGGCAAAAAATCACAAGATTATACTTACTCTGATATCTTCGCTTCTCAATATGTTTCAAAAGCTATTTTTGACACTGCTTCTTTAGTTGTTTCTCAAATTTTTGACTACATTATTTCGCACATAGCATTTTCTCTTACTTCTTCCTTTACTTCTCGCTTTGCTTCTCCTCAAATACCTAGCATCATTTAAGTTTTTCTGAAAGCTGCCCCATAAGCTGATAATTCTCATACAATACCTCAAATTTATATTTTTTTTACATTTTAACAACCTTGAGGCACGTCACAATATTAAAAAAAAAAAAATAAAATACGGCAAACATTTTGTGCGACTATTAACGCATTTCAACTGAAGCTAACAAGCTGAAATTGTTGCTCAAAGCGAATCATTTTTAAATAATTCCCAAGCTGCCCCACTCAGGCACACTTTAGGCTAATGCCAATTATTCTAATAACTTTAGATGACGCCTAAGGGTGCAAAAAAAAATCCTCAAAGTGATGTTGAAAATTGCGGCCAGACGTAAAATAAATTTAAAGTGTTGGGCATTTTATGATATGTACTTGACTTTTTGTTTGCCCGGACTCGTTCTCTAACTAAAGTACTATATATATGTGTAGTATGTGTATATATAGAGTATATATACGCTATGGCTGACTAACTGCCTGACGAGACAATTTGTTTTTGTCGGACAAGTAACAACAACAACAACAGCAGCATTGGGATGCCAGCAACAATCAAAAAAGAAAATCACTTGACTTTTTGTAGTTGTCCTTGTCGCTTGCAGAGGCCTGTGTTGTATGCCACAAAAAGATTGGGAGGGGATGAGGCCTTTAGGGTCTGTTCCGCTTGGCTTTGATGGGGGAGGGGTGTCAAAAACTTAAGCGCCTGTTGACACACACGCGAAACACTCGAACGGTTTGTGGCGTTGTTTGTGCGTCTGTGTGGGGCAAGAAAGATCCTGCAGCCTGCGAGTGAAGATGAAGGGAAACAGGATAGTCGCTTGTAACCGCCAAAAACATTTTGCTAACGATTTATGTCCGTTGCATGTTCTCTATACGAACTGCAAGATAAATTTCTGCTACTTTTTCAGTTGCAGTTACTGCAGATTCTAAACTATCTGTGGCAGCTCCTACGCGTCTCCAACAGCTCCAACATATCCTGCTGTGTGTGTGCCTGCTTAATGGCGCATCCTATTCTCCGGGTTATATGTCAGCCGTTGGCGTCTCTAACCAAAATGCTAGCAATTGCTTCAAGCAATTAGTTTAGATTTCTCGCTACTTCGGCTGTGTTGCAACTGAAAGTGGCACAGGATCTGCGGCTGCTTCAGCTCATGCATGTCCTTTTTGTCGGAATACCCTGCAGATGTCTAGCAAATATGTGCTATGTAGAATTCCAGCAGGAAATGGCGATGATAATGAACTGACGTTAAAGTGATTCAAGTGTTGTTTTTTTTAAAGACATTTTTTAACAACTTTAGGGAATATTCTTTCTGTTAGTGTAAATTGTATTTTTAAGGTTAAGAAATTATCTATATAATTTTGAATACAGTATTATTTATAGACAACGATCCGTAAATGGAATCAATCAATTTTAAATGAGTATGGAAATTCCTCAGACTATGATAAAATTGTTGAGCAAGTCAGGGCTATATTTTTTTTTATATTTTGGATACAGGATTATTAAATTTAAAATAATATTCAAGTCATTAAAATCATATAATTAATGACTTCATATTGAAGATATTTAATTTAACGTTTTATGAAGTTTAAAACTGCGTCGGCCAATTCAAAATACATTATTCTTTTATTCATCAACAATTTTACTGTTTTCCAATAATAAGCTTTAAGAAAATATTTTGACATTATTCAGCATTTTTTAATTATACGAACAATTTTTTTTTATTGTATTCGTCTCTTAAAAAATAATATCAATTTGAAATCGAAAATCAAGTAAATTTAAATCTATTTTAAAAATATCACTTCACTTATTTATTGTCTATAAAAAAAGTTATTTTCAAACAAAATCTAGTTCAGTTATTTCAATAACATTTTGTTGCAAATATTCTTCAACAATTTTTAAGTTTCACACATTATACAAAAGTATTTCGTAATTGAGTTTTATTTTTTAGTTTGTAAACTAAAATTCCTTTAAATGCTCCTCCATTTATCTTGTTAGTCAATAGTTGGAAAATAGTTTTGGCAATTAAAGCTTGTTATGTTCGTTGGAAACACGCTTAGTTTAGCAGTTTACATCAAAGGACTTTGACAAAAAACTGAATGATTTGCACATTTAACTGTCCGAGCTGAAAAATGTTGGCTCGTCGACATTTACAAGGATCAACTGGAAAAAAGCCATAGAAAAACTTTTAATTAAACCAACTTTAAGCTTTTCGTGTTGCTGGTCAGAGCTGTCAACAGCGGGCAGGACACATGTTTAACACACAAAAAAAGAAAAATATATAGAGAGAGGAAGAACGGGATGGAGTTTGGCGAAAAGAAGGAGTAGAGATCCTGCTGGTCAGGCCAACATTAAATCTGGGCTTTTACAGCAAATTTGGTATTAACACTTTGACCAAACGCTTAAGGCTAGCATACAAAAATCAGCCCGCAGGATATACACAGCTGCTCAGCTGCTTCGGCTTAAAGCCTAAAATCCTTTTACAGTCTGACAGCTGGTCAGCTCCAGGACATGGGACAGGAGAGGAGAGCTCTCTGTCGCAAAAAATGATGTACTCTCGCATATAGTAGCTGACCAAGGCCAACTAGCCAGTTCGTCCTTTTTTGTATTTTAAGTTACACCTACAAAGCGACAGCTGTGCATCAATGTCCACGCCCCACTTGGTGTCATGTTTTGTCTCTGTGTGTGTGTGTGTATAGGGAGGTGTATTTTAGGTAAAAGCAAGCCAGCACACATCAATGACATTGATTATGGTCGAGTCCTTGGTGGCACGGTGTCCTGTGTTCGCTTGCCTTGGACCGCTGTCAAACCCACAGAAACTGAGACCATGAAAACCCAAAACCCTCTACCATGTTGCGGTTTTTTTATTTGGGTTTGGTATTAAATTTTCATTATGTGACAGTTTTCCTGTTTTTTGTGGTCTTCATATTAGGCTAATCTTATAGCATGCGAGAAGAAAACAGCCTTAACAGCGAATGTCATGCAATTTTTAACAGCTCTGTTCAGACGGGTTTGTGTCTCTGCTAGCAGAAATAGAATATGCGCTGTTAAGGCTGTGACTAACATGGCACTGTTAAGTGAGTTTTAAGGAAATATAAATATAGAAAAATATGGACAAAATAACTCTTATTTCTATGCTTAAACGGATTATATATAAATATAAATTTTAATATTTTAAACAGCTTTTCATTCTTTAAAATTCTATATTGTCAGAACTATTTCAGAGATCTGCGATTTAAAATCACAGTAACTTGTTTTAAATATTTTATAAATTTTTAAAAATTCTTTATTATTATTTGATATACCAGCAAACATATTAAAACGTTGCCATTTTGGTTGTCTGCTCTTTATGCGTTTTAATTTATTTGGAGGAAGCGGCAATAAATATGCTTAGTTAAACAATTCGCTGTTAACAAAAATTAATTGTTTCACAACACGCACCATTTTCTCGCTGTTGTTTTGGCACTTTTAACACCCCGCCCAACGAAAATTTCCGGACAAACAAAAATAAATTTGACACGCGGCTTTTATTTATGATGTAGCAAGACAACAAAAACAAAAAGATTTTGACTAAATAAACAAAGCGTGAGTTTCATAAATTACAACATGAAAGCCGGTCAAAGTGAATAGTAAAACAAAGAGAGAGAGAAAGAGAGAGAGAGAGAGAGAGAGAGAGAGAGAGAGAAAGAGAAGAAGAGAGGGAGAGGGTGCATTAAAGTCTGAGAGAGACCGAGAGTTGCGTGCTTGGCTCAGCTGTTTTTGTTAATTTTTACTTTTGGCTTAACATTTACTTATTGTAGTTGTTGGGCGCGCCCTTTTATTTTTGGCTGCAGTTTTTTTTTTGCCTCCCCCACTGCCCTCTGGCACACAGAGGTAAACAAATGCCTTTGGGCAGATTAACAGAAAATGGCAAAAACGCGTTTTTATAGCAGCCTTTTAGGCGGCTCTGTTAAAACACGCGTTCGCGCTCTCTCTATTGATTTGTTGTTTATTATGCAGTACGCAGACGCCAATTCTGCTGCAAACTTCAGAGACCGGCCATTAACATACAGGGTGCGCTGTTAAGAGGTCTGCTGTTGGGCTTAGCAAAACACAACCCCCAAAAAGCAGCGCAAAAACAGCCCACAAAACGCAGCAACCATGGGAGAGGGAGTGCGAGTGCGGGTCTGAGAGAGACTGCGTTTTGTTTGTGCAGCTTTTTTTTATAGCAACTCTCATTTGGTTTAACATTTTGCTCATTTTGCTCTCTGTTGGCTTTGCAGGGGTGGTATGTGGATAAATTTTAGCCGCCATGGATCCCAGTGCTCTACAAAACATGGATCGGGACGCATTAAAGAAGCAAATCGAGAATATGAAATATCAGGCCTCCATGGAGCGCTGGCCGTTATCTAAAAGCATTGCTGAGTGAGTAGCATACTATATTTATATTGTTAAAATTAGTAATAAATTTTTAAATAAATAGTGTAATACAGTGTTTAATTTTAAGTGCAAAAGTTGCCAATTTTTTTAAGACAACAAACCAAACTGGCAAAACTTAAACGCGTGTGATAAATGTGCGAGTATGTGTGTGTGTCTGTGACTATTTATGTGTGTGTGTGTGTGTGTTTGTGTTTGCTTGTGTGTGTGTGTGCTTGTGTGTGTCTTATGAGCTCCCAAGCAACGAATCGAGCTCAAGTTTGTCTAGACGCACAGCCCAGGCAGCAGTTGCAGTTAGCTAGCTGCCTGCTATAAGGTTGACACAGTGCCAGCCTAAAATATTCATACACGTGCCACTGTTTCGCCCGCAGAGCAGCCGAGAGACAACACCTGAGCTGAGTGCCCGTTGAGGCGTTTTGTTTATTTTTGCAAAATATTTACATAAATATAAAGTTGTTGTTGTTGCTGTTGCTTTTGTCGCGGTGGTTGTTGTCTCAGTTTCCACAGCCTGCCTCCAGTTAATGTCTCAGTGTAGCGGTATATTTGTGTGAGTGCGTGTGTGAGTGTGTAGACAACGACTAGACAAAGTTCCGTTGAGCAACAAAAATAGCTTCAAATATTCGCTGAGTGATTTTGCAACCCATTTCCATTTTACTCAGAAATATTTACCTATGAATATCCGTAACATTCCTAAATGGGATACACGATATCAAAGTTGAAATCTGCGTTAAAATTAACCGTCGGTAAACTGATTTTTGTAAGTGTAATTTATGTCGAGGATATTTATATATATTTGCATTTCGTTTTACTATCGCAAAGAGACTATTAAATCTATTTATGCACAAGTGTTTTGCGAATTGTTGCTTTGCAGAGCATCACAGATTAGGCAGTCTTCCAATGAAGATAATCGATAAAGTTATATTTACTATATTCGGAAATTTTAATATAATAAGACACTTCAACATTTTCATCTGACGTTTTCTGATATAACTTTCTTTTTATGCAAAAACCAAAGCAATTTCCTGCCATCAATAAACAAGAGTTTGTGGTTATATTTGACATTTTTGGAAATTTCAGAATATTCCCTTGACAGTTAAATTCAGATAATAAATGGAATTCCTTTTTAGATTTTTAATCTATAGTTGAAAAACTCATTTCCAGACGATTCCGATTATCAAAACTTGGGAGATATTTTGAGGAAATGTTCGTAAAAGCCAAGAAACCAAACACTTTGATATTTTTTTCAATTCCGTTAAACTTTATCTCTAAAAGAATTGCTAAAATATTGCAATTAAAATGCACTTTCATATAGAAATATGATTTACCCTAATTTGAGTCACACAATTGTCTTAATCTAATTGTGATAGCTATAAAATCCCTAATGAAAATATGGCTCGTTAAAGCCACTTTTCTACTATTCAGAATTCCTCTTCTAATATTTATAATTATTCTCCATTTTATACTTGCACAGCAAACGATGCACATAAATTAAAAAGCTGTTGACAAACTTTGAATTTTGTTGAGCCAAAAAACACAAACAGAGTTTTGCATTGTTGACTTTAACACAGTTTGCAATTCTAAATCAAAATTTTAAATAAATAGACCGTTGGATTTGCAGTTGAAGCCAGAGATTTAGTTAAGCATTTAGACAGCAGCTAATTATGAATAATTAAATGGCATATAACAGCACGAATTCTGCGGCCCCACTTATCCCTCCCTCTAGGCCTGCCAGCTCACCTGAGGCTCACCTGGGGCTCACCTGGGGGCTTAAATGTGTGCGTCGGTTTATTTAACCTTTCCAATGAGAGGTCTCCTCTTCCAACTCATCCAATTGCAGCTGCTGATCCAATAACATAGCCAAGTCAAGACTTTGTTTACTAATTAGCAACACGCCCAGAGGTGGGTTGAATGTTTATTTAGTATCTCGGCTCTTTAAACTCATTGCCAGAGTTTATTTTCAGCGATTTCACTCATTTAGAGTCTCAGTTGCAGGTGTTAATTACTATTTATCATAATTATGATGATAAATATGCA